>JAHZMT010004995.1:0-14076 GCA_027743785.1 Sinhomidia bicolor
CAGACGGACGGACAGACGGACGGACGGACAGACGGACGGACGGACGGACGGACGGACAGACAACGTGAATTTAATAAGTGGCGTTGCCACTTAATAAATACCTTTACGGAAATTGTACATATATTCCCTATTTAATCTACGATATTTGGTTAGACTATATCTGATTTTAATATTACTTTAGACAAAGGGAACGTCACCACATATGAGTGGAAGTACGGCGAAGCCCCATTACGTGTAGAACCGCTGACTATTAGTTACCATTTCGAAGGCAATCAGGAAGAGACATCGGAAACAGGAGAATTGAATTTGGATGTCGATGCTATTGATTTTGGGGATTTGACTATGGACAGTGGTGATGATGTTCAGTTGGAAACGGGTATTCACAGTACTTGTCAGTAGTTTGTAGTTAAATATAAACTGCACATTTAATAACTTATTTTATTAACTGTGTTTATTTTTCAGGAGAAATTGATTGGGGAGGAGTAGAAGTTGATGACTCAACTGGCTGTATAGATTTTTCTTTAGAAAATGTAGAATTGGAAACGACAGGGATCACTCTGGAGGAAGATGGCGTTGAAGGTGGCGTTGCAAAGAATGAAGAGGCCTTAAGCGTCCTAGAAAATTCAGAAACTCGAAATTTTTTTATTGATGAACTTTTGGAGGTATTTGGCATACTTTTTAAACAGTAAAATAATAATTGTCACGGACTGAATTGAAACTGAAAAAAAAAATCTTGTTAAAATAGTTGGAAGGATTTCTAAGCCAAAGAATAGACGAAAAGAGAAATGAGAAAGCGTCTGACATGATGCTGTCTTCTCACGGGGACACGTTAAGTATTGAAACTCTAATGAAATATGTGAGTCAAACAAATCAAATTTTATCCATGTTTAATGAAAACAAAACCAAGCAACTCCTCTTGGTTCGAGAGTCACAAAGGTGCGTAATTTCTTTCATAATTCTGTCATTTTAAATTGTAAAATTCATCCTCGGCCACAATATGTAATGTAAAATTTAGTTCAATTTTTCTCTTTCGTTCATCCTCAGATATACTACTAGAATCACTGACGGTCTTTTGCAAAACATTAAGCTTGCCAAGAAGTTGGAATACTCAGCAGAAAAAGCAGGTAGCAAGCTAAATGCCCTTCAATTTGAAATTGAAAACGTCAAGCCCAAAATCCAGCTATTAACCAAACAATGCAGAGAACTGCAGACAGATTTGTCAAAAGATATTTCAACAAAATATAATAACAGAACAGTTTACATTACCGGTGGATTTTAACTAAATTAACTAATGAATTGAATTATAATATCGAAGAAATGAGAGTAAAAATGTTTCGTCCAATTTCAATGATATTTTTTGACAAAAAAGAAAATGTAAATTTATTCACTCTCAAGATTGGTACTACACTTTATAAGATTTATATAATAACAAGTCTGTGGTGATAATGATTATGAGAGTTAAAATTACCTAATTTACTGCTTCTACTCTCTATCTATGTATATATATATATATAATAAAAACAAAGTGATTTTTGTACACACGATAAAGTTACGGATTATTTACTATGTAAATAAAGTTTATGCAGTTTTGGATGTACCTACCTATTTATCTAATTAATCATGTTTGTAGTTGTAAACAAAGTTTTGATATAACTTACACCTAGATACATTGGTAATATTTTTTCATTTTCACTTACTCGTATTTTCACATTTACCTTTATATTTTGATAAAATTATTTATCCTTGATAACTAGACAGATCATTTTCATTTTCTCAGTTCCCACTAACCCGTTCTTGCCAGAGAAATAGTTTGATTCTTCCAATTTTGCTGGTAAATGAATTAGCACAGTGCAATATGAAGATAATTAGATGCCCATATTATACACATTGTATAAAGTTGGTAGGTATAGTCAAGGTAATTCATTCATTATCTTGTCTTGAGGTCTTTTCTTTTCCCAGTTTCCAAATATCAGTTTTGCTGCAGAGCACATCATCATCAGGTACTTTTTTCTATTACGCTTAAATCTGAACATTTTTTTAAAAGTCCACATAAATCATTCAGCATTTTATTTGTCAAATTCTTGCAAGTATCACTGGCATCCGTCTTAGAACGAATTTCTTGATTAAAAAAGCTTTTTTTCTGATAAATATCTAATAAAATGTTGCATGGACACATTTAATATTTTTGCAATTTTAATATGGGTACAGATATTTAAATATAATAATATTGGCCAAGTTTTTTAATTTGTCCAAACTCAAAAAAATATAAATGAAAAACGCAAATGTATAAATTATTTAAGCGGTAATACATTGTGTCCTAATCTCCTTAATTTTTTAATTATTTTTACCGAATGCTTTTCTACGATTACTATTTAAGTAATAATAATACCCACTTAAAAATATACAACTTACTCAACGTGACTAATGTTGGCTATTGGCTAACATTTAAAAAATGGATAACGATTTAGTTTTTACGGAATAGTACAGTGTAGACCTAGTCGTTTAACTCTTGTAAAAAGTTTGTAGACAAATAGGCAAACGTTATACTTGGGATCTTATTTACAAAAAGGTTATGTAAATGTCAAACGTAAATGCACAAGTATTCAGTTACATTTATTTATGTGGTCAGTCTTCATTGGCACAGACAGAGATATATAGGTAGCATAAGAATAATTTATGTTTAGGTATTCATTTTTATACTTTGATAAGGATATCGGATACCACTGTCCCTCGAAAAATTAATTGCTAAAAATAATACAATTTTGGTTAATAATTTCATCTTAAATCCTAACTTAATTTAAAATTGTATACATTTTCATCCATCATTTCAAACTAAACATAAGTAAATACATTTACAATATTTTTGTTACCTTACTACTACAGCATCTCTTTACGTTCACCACAACACGAGTCACTAAACTTTTTACTAAGCGAGTCACTTATTTTTTTCTACTAAAAGACATTTTAATTTTATGTCACCCTTAACAAATGTATGATCTCCTTGCGCTTGGACTCTGAATAAAAATTGAATCATTTTTATGAAGGGTCAACAAACATAAATACTTTACTTGTTTGAATTACCAAATTGCAACTAGCATTAAAGAGAGCACCATTAATTTATTTATTTCTTCAGCTACATGGGTTGTTAGAATGGGTACATAGGTAGCTAGTAGCTAGCGTACATTACATGCGTTTAATCCATAGTAATTTTTCTTCGTTGTGACTTGTGACTGTTCACCAGAAAACCTACATATAAAAGAGTTTCATCCTTACAATGACTTGCCTGTAGGATAAGGCTTAAGGATAAGCTCTTTTTTGATCTTTATGGTAATTTATTTTACTGCTTTGATAAGCATAATATTGCCATTTTAAATTCTCTTCACACGACCATTATCGCTACCATTATGCACACGGATCATTTGCGCCTCTGTTACCTTTAGAAAATGACATGTTTTAAGGGAAAAGGTTGCATGACCTGATGAGCATTTTATGCGTGGAAGAACGTTAGATGTCCGACCGTCTACATATTTCCTGTACGGACGTCAACAGTCTGTCTGTGCTAATACGCGGATTATGTTACATTATTATGCAAAAGTGCAGTGCAACCATCCATCCTACTCAGCAATCTAAATAAATTTGTTATCCAACAAGTATTCCATACTAAAACTTCCAAACAACCACGATAGCTATTACTATATGAACTATGAATAATTTAATGATTGGACTGGTCAGGAAAAAGGATTGTGGGTGGGTGGACTATTAATTCTCTCTACGTAGGTATCTAGCAAACAAATACTGTTTGCCACGCCTACTGCTTTAAATCTAAATTTTGATCCATGCTCCTTGACTTTTTCGACCTTTTCTCTTGTTGCCCAAAAAACATTTCCTTGTCTCTCAGCATTCCATTCTCCGAATGGAAATTGCTCAGTGTCTGACTATGTCGCTGATTAAGAGTTCCAGAGGACGCTGCCGCTGCAGCTGCGGCCGCTGCTAAATGACCATGTAATGCAATGGTAGGTAGGGTATGAGTATTTGAATGAAAATTGAAAAAGTCATGAGGAGAAGCGACGGGTGACGTTTTGTCACTCCATGAGTGGTAGCCCATGCTTTGCCCGGAGGTTGTAGTTCCACCTGATACCGAAGGGGAAATTGAGACGGAACGTTTGCGTCCTTTTGTTCCACCCCCATTACTGCTGGTTGAACTGGAGTTGCCACCTCCACTGCCACCATTGGTATTACTGCTGCATCTGCTGCCACCTCCACTTAAATGAATATATTCGCTTTCTTCACTACACCGACTTAGATCGGTCATTGTTGGTACTGGGCTGCATGTGGAGGAATGTCCGTCCTGATAAGTTGAATGGTTAAACATTGAGGATCCTATGCGTAGTGGAAAGTAAATTAGAGTCTTTTATTGCAGAAATTCATTAATGGAATACTCAGATTCTAGTGTGATAATTACCTAATGCTCTGTTGTAGTGATTGGACTCTTTGTACGGTGCAGGTCTTTGATGGTGATGACTGTAGCGACTTTGGAGAAAGTTGTTGGACTCCCGATGTACGCTTCTGTTTCGTTTCATTACAGTCCCTGCAGTCAGCGGTAATGGAATGGAATTACAGCTCGGTCGACTAAAGTCTCCTACTGCTGCTTTATTATTATCCGTATCACAATCAACAGTGCTCAGATCCGAATCCTGTATCATTTCCGCTTTCCCCATTTTCTCCGGTCCCAAAAGAAAGCAAACGCTTATGGTGACAGGATAGAGAGGAGGCGCGCTGCTCGCAGTGGTGTCAAATTTGTTTATGTAGCGGGACACAATGGACTTGTCGATTGTCAGAGGAACGTAAAACAGACCCTTTTCATGCAGCGCAAATGCAGGAACTCCCTTAGAATTATCGTCAGTCCCTTCTACAGTAGGTAGCTGAGAAATCTTACTTTGGCCACCAGGGGTGCTTAGACTATGAATAGCTGAAAGTAACTCTTCCGCTGACGGTTTCACCTCAGGAACGTCTCGGCTTCCAGTGTTTTCCAATTCCTGCGTAGACACAGACTTGGTGTTGCCCACCACCGCCAAAGGACTACTTGGATTCGCAGAAAGTCCAGTCTTCTCATGTAGAGATGACGAGGTTGCGCCGCCAGCATTTGAGATTTGACCTACCACCGCAGCTGCCTTCCCAGTGCTTTCTCCTAAAGAGCAGCGTCGGATTACCATTCCACTTTGTGCTACACTTTTACCACTAGCATCCAGCTCTTCTCCTCCAGATTCCCCGACTGATACTGAGATTCCTTCATCTCGAATTTCTTCTGTGTCACTGGAAGCATCCATCATATCCCTATCCACCTCTATGCCATCGTTGCCACCACCGACGCTGCTACCCTGAGTAAAACATGTGCGGTCGTCGACAGTTTGACAATCTGCTGTGAAACGCTGTTTGATGTTGCTTTTAAACTTGTAGCGATGTGCAGAACTTGTTGATGAGTTGGCACTACCGTCATCCGAGGAGCGACCATTGGATCCGGTTGCAGGAGAACCACTAAAAAAAACAACAAAATGACTAACGGCTTTTCCTTTTTCAAGAGTTTGTGACAGCTAACAAAGCTTTAAAAATGCTTCGCATACTTACCTGTTATTTGACGAGGAATGACTACAAATTATTGAGGGTATGGGTGGTTTTGATGACATTCGACCTGCACTATTTTTTCCGTCACAGGAAAGTACATCTGACGTTTCAATAGACAGAGGAGTAGATGAGCAGCTATTTTCCGCCTCATAGTCTAGTACATTGGATGAAAGCCTTCCACTTTCCATGTTAAGGTGATGTGTTGGATTTTGAACGGGAAGAACAAATGCTTCTGTGCTTTCACCATCATTTCCTCCATTTCCATCACTTCCGGATGATGATCCATTTGGATGGTAACCGGATGAGGAGGACGCTCCGGATCCAGTCTTTTTGAAGTCTTGACCACTGTCTGCAGCGTTTCTGCGAAAACCTGGAACTACTTTCCCTGGATTTCCCTACAATAAATAAATTCATTCCTATTACTGTTTTTTAATTCGTACACATTTTAAACAGCAGAATTAAAAATAAAAGCTATGTACCCAATGGTCCCTCATAACGGTTTCGCAGTGGTTATTGAGATGCTTCACTAGTCTGACACACGTGGCGTCTCCAGCATATAAACCTTCCTGTTCCACCAAAAAGTGCATTGCCTCACTCAAGCATTCTTGAAATCCCAGACGAAATTGCTCCTCGTGACTGGAGTGATAGCCAGAAGATGTAGAGGATGAGGAAGTTGGAGAACTATTGTGTGTACCACCACCGCCAGAACTGTCAGCGCCTCCACTAAATTCGCATTTATCTAAAAGATTTTAAAAAATACCCGTATTCTGTTGTCCCTTGAATAATTGTAGCATCATCTACCAATTGTTTGATAACATCTTCTATTTTACCTCCCATGGGACAAGGGTGACATTGTAAATGACGAAGGTGTTTGATAGCCAGCTCAACAATTTCTGTTTTTTCTATTCTTCCTCGTCCTTTTCGTAATGAGGATGGTGGAAGAAGTCTAGCCAATCTATGAGAGAGTGGATCCTGGATAAATGCAATTTTGAACGGTCATTAAATCTTCAGAACATATAAATTGCCTCCCGTCATCGTCTCATAACATAACCACGTTTACGAAAAACGATTTTTCCGAAAAACGAAAGTTCTTTTTCTCATTGTGCCCCATAGATCAACATCGTGCATCTTTGCATTATATTCGTCTTCATATCTATAATGACTAATCTTTTTTAAATTCAAATTTTTCTCTAAAACTCATCACCCAAGTGAAGAACGTGCATACCCAGAAAAAAGTCCTTCTCTAGACTAATGTCGTTTTGTAAATTCTCTACCTACACGTTGGACGAGACATGATGCATATGATATTACGTTGTTGATGATAAACTCGTGCCACTCGTTTTCTGCTGAATGACTGCTTGCTCTGTGCATGCCGTTGTCCTACATAACGCTTTCGCTATCAACAATATTGTTATAAGTTATGATGGTGCATGAATAGCTTCTTCAACTTCCATCCAACTCCATTCCACCACCACTTCAAGTCAAACCTTTTTTCTCTTTAACAACGGGAACTACAAGTCATGCCAAGTTGAATGGTGGTAGTAGTAGTAGTAGTAAGTGAACAGCTTTCATTTCATTGATCTTCCGTTTACTCGTGTCAGCCAACGTGACTGCATGGCTAGGTTAAATAGGAAGCCGCTGGCATTGCCAGTGCTACTAGTGTAGAAATAGCATAGACGTATAACACAGCCTAACTAACCATAATGAAGCATATTATGTACCTATTTTCTTCTTCTTCGTAGCGATATGAGTATAGTGGGAAACGGACATTCAAAACTCCAAATGCCAAGTCAAGCTACAGTCAATGTTACAGAAACGCAAGAGCGTAAAGTAATCCCAAAGAAACTAGGTAACTCCTCAGAAAAGCGTCAATGTTACATTTACAGCAAAAGTCTATAGAGAAGTGGGGGAAAATTGCAACAAATGCAGTCGTCATAGTGTAGCGTCAGTAGAGTGGCATGCTGTTATTTTCTTCTTGTTGATCACTATATACGCTTTCGTCGGATAAAAACAGCATGGGTATATATACTATGATTACTATGTGGCACTATTGACTTTTGGAGTAGAGTTGAGAACGTGAGTGAGAAAATGTTTATAAGAAGAAGTGGTGGAAGCTGGAAAATAACAACGCTAAACATAGCTTGCTGCTGCAACAGCTCTTTTGGTTGGTGTTTTAAACGAGACAGGAAGGACGTGCTCCATTTAATATTAGGGAAGAGTATAAAGCAATTTTTCTGCTGCTGCATTTGCCCCCTATTTCTCTTCTGATTGTCTTTGCACACTTATGTATATATAAATAAGCATATTGTAAAATGAATCTTTTATTTTACCCGAACGGTTTTCTTTTTTGGAAATCCATAATCCCCATCTTCTACCGCGACGGTGGCGAAATTCAGATTCCTAAAAAATGGAAAAAAATATATGCATTAATTTGTCATGCTCAATATAATCGTTATATGGCTCATGTTCACTAAATTCTACAAGTTATCTGTTATCTTTTTGCTGGGTTTACTCATTCGTTATTTAAACATAACCATAAAAATGTGGTGTTATTGGTTTGGTGTTTTGAGTAAGTACACGTGAATAATATGTCAATATTACTGATAATTAATAGGACATCCTCTTCATCACATTACGTGCACTTAATTTGATACAGCAAACATAGATACGTTCGCATGTAAAACCGCAGAGATGATAGCATTCCTAAAATGAAATTTAAATGTTTTGGACAAATCTATAGACGCGTGAATAAAATGATGGTGAGGTAAAGTAAATAAGTTCAGTATAGTTTACTTATTTTATTTTTGCAAATGAACAGCAAGTTTTTTTTGGTTGACGAAAGAAGCCTCCTTCCTCATCATTCCACCCCAGCATTAGCAAATGAATGCGAGTACACGATAATTTTGTTCTGCTGTTGGTGAATAAGTAAGTGTGTTGGTGTGACGATGGTAGTAGTTTGATTATATAGTACTCTTGTTTATGTATACATATCTGCATAATATGCAGTTCTCTCTAAAGAGCGATAACGACATATATGCTTTCTGCAGTAGTACGGGCGGACGAACGCTTGGTTTGGTGGAGTCAAGTGTTCTCTCACGTGTCGCGAGGCTGCTCGTCGCTGAGTGTATGATAGCAACTAACACAATATTATTATTACATCGCCATCGCCATCACTTCACTCTTTCCAGCTACCAATTATTCTTACAGCTCGTTTATATCCATTCATGTTCGCCAGCTTGATCCTCCTGCGACGGAGAATGAGAGTGCATTCAAATTAGATTGACATCTAGATATATAGGTATGTAGATGCTCGCTTACTATATAGCTTTCCGATAGTAAATTTCATAGAGAAAACAACTTTCTTTTTTACCAGCAGCAACTTCATTTACCACACGGGAATCTTAATTGGCTTCAACCTCAAACTTTCATTTCATCATCACGACAATCGTCATCTAATGTTTGTACATACCAAACAGAATGTTTATCACATTCGCTAAAATTATCAAAAAAACAAACCTATTCTCATTCCCTTTTTGGCAAAATAATTTACCTACTTACATTTTACATGTTATATTTTATCCATGCTACAAATAAACGTGCAGTAATTGAGCTTTATCTTTTCCAGAAGAAAGGAAAAAAACAAGTGCTGCCCTTATTCTATCCAAAACAACTTTCTCTTTTCCGCGTTATTTGGATACTGGGTAGCTGAGGAGGTGTATAGAAACACATGCAATGCATGCGCCACAAAAACGGTTGTTCTCAAAACGTGAGCAGTGAACCCTTTTTCATTTTATCATTCTCACTTCTTCTCACGTACGTGAACATGCCTAACTCTATAACATTTTATAAGAACATTTTATTTGCACAAGTGGGGTTTATATGCAAGAAGGTATGTACATTGCTATAGAAAGTAGAATGTGATATGAGAGTGGTGGGCAGCCTTCCAACTTTCACCGCAATATAGTTCTACTTTTCTCTTATAATGCGTAGGTACATTGTTTATTGCATTAACTTAACATATATGCACTATAGGGCTAGTAGGAAATGTCAATGGCTCTACCAATGTTGCAAAAAAAGTTATAAAGGTATATACAGTGATTGTCTGGGCCGTAGTCACCTGGCGAGTTTTTGCGAGCTGCCGCATCCCACACGCTAGCTACCAACCTTTAGCCAGTATCCCCATTCCTCAGCCGTTTCTTGTCGCTATGCTATAGTGCATATTGCTTAAATGCTTAGCCACAAATGAATGCGTCCCTGGCAAGCCACTGTATATATGCATATGGTATCAAAAGCTACTGCGGAAGTGGCATGGCATAGGCCATGGACTAGAAATGTGAAATATCATTTTCTATTTTTTGTAGACAGAGCATTTTACAGTATGTATAGCAACTACTACACACTCACTACTCAAGAGTGTGTAGATTGAGCGTTGAAGAAAGTGTGCAAGATCACATGACAGGGACACGTGCAAAGGACGTTGAGGTGACATGCATTTACGTATTCACATGCCACAACAAACGGTTGACGGTTAGAAAAGAGCAGTATTTTTCCTATACTCTACTTGAGCAGGTAGGTAATTTCTCTTACACTAAACCATCCCTTTCTGCCTACCAGCACAGTTAGTAGTAACAAATAAATAGTGCTCGCTCATGTTATTCAATTTTTTTTATTCTTGCACATACGTGCATGGTTTAATACTTTATTCAAGGAAAACAGCAGTATAGAAAGTGCATAAAATGCTTGCTTAACGTCTGGTGTATTGTAAATGTATGCATGCATGTATCTATCTATCTATTAATGTCTGCTTGTCACAGTGGAACTGAGAGCATGGTGGTTCGTTACTCCTTTCCCAATTCGTTCACCTTTTTCCTTCCCAAAGCTGAGCAGAACAGATACAAAGAAGGCAACTTACTTTTAGTACAATAACACCTTACACAAGGTATTCGGACAACACAAGAAAAATACAAAAATTTAATGTTGTATTTTTTTTACTTGAGCTGAACTATATCTCATATTTATAGGTGAATAGCTGAATAATAAATGAATGCATATTTAAGAGTGCACGCATACTTTTCTGCTGATTGCATAAAAATCAATAATTGATGTAAAGAAAACAGTATATTATTTTTGTTAAATGCTAAAATATTTTGTGAATGGGTAGCTGACTTTTTGGGTCAGAATTTTAAAACTTTATTTTCACCAGGAGATTTTCACGTGAATATTTGAGGCATCTTCATCTCTCTGTGACTACCAATATTCATTTGAATGACATGCACAGTATAAATAAGCTTGTGCACAAACTATTGATCTCGCATTGACTTCATCAAGGGGAAAAGGAATGGGGTTGACAAATGCTGGTGCAAAAAAGTGGAACAATGTTGCACGTTCCACTGCTGCATGTTTGTTAGCGTCCACTTGACGAAGTTCTTGTTTTTTTCTAACCAAGTTTTGCACGTGCATACACACCAACACACAAAAAACAAGATGTTCTTAAGTGCTTGGAAGCATTCTCTTTTTGTTTTGAAAAACTTTGAAGCTTGCTATTTGTTGCAGCTAATTGTAGTCAAGGTAAACTCATGTTTCATGTTGGTTTTAACGTGACCACAGTAAATGGACTTTGCTCAGTGTTGAAATTAACTCTGACACGCAGAGAAAATAAAAAGTAAAAAACATACATGTTATGCTAGGTAGTAACTTGTCTTGCGACTAACGGCCTAGTCGTAGGCAACTTTTCATGTTTCTCTGGAGCACGTTTGAGCTGACAAGGAGAGAAAAATATTGATTAAACTTTATAAAGAGCAAGCAGTTAAAAGCCACATGTTGTAGGCACGTGCTTCGCTTAATATATAATATTTGATTAGAAACTTTAAATTAAATTTTATGCTTTCGTTGATTTCGGATTCTGACACAAGTATAAATTATGGATTCTTTTTGCAGTGTACTTACACATAGTGCTAAAATAACAACTTACTTTTATAAAAATACTTACAAAAATTGCAACTCTTAAAAGCTGAAACTTTCCAACCCTATTTGCTATGACATACGTCAAATCAACATTGTATTTGCATTTCAAATATTTTCCTATTAAACCTCGTGTTTATAGTCTCAGCAGGAAAAAGCCTGACATGGTAGCTTCCGACTTCAGTTAAATATGTAGTTGTAGGTATAATTACACATGGGTATTTGATATATACATATGTATTTACCTACCTATGTATTTCCAGTATTTCCAGATTTTCAGCTTCTTGCTTCTCTTTTGGAAAAAAAATGACAATAAAAGAGACGTTGGAAATCCCTAACTTAAACTTTCTCATCTAAAATACGTGACAACTTTGACTACACATAATTACTCTCAGCTCAGGGGATATTGTGGATCAATATCTGTATGTTGTGGACATAACAAACGTTCTCACTAAAGGTGCAAAAGGACTGCTATTAAACAAACTCGCGGTAAAAGTTAATAAATTTATGATCACTGTTCACTGTTGTATTGAAAGTTTAATTAAAATGATAATATTCTGCACGATAACTGAATGCCGTGTTATCAGCTCTTTTATTAGTCAAAGCTTTTATTGGAATTCAATAATGCTGAGTTGAAAAACGTAGGTAGAGGCAATAAATAGTATGTGTATTTTAAAATGCACATGCCTTTTTCATGTTCCCACGTGACTGTTACAATTAATGTGGTTGCGCCATAGGCCAGGTATAACAAATAAAAACCAGTACATTCAGATAGATAGCATTTAAAATTTCAGTAAACAGATTTTACGCAACAATTGTTCGTACCAGAGAGAGTCTCACAACTACAACGTTTACATATTGTGACCGATAATTGTGCAATTTTGCGATTTCGATCAGGATTTTATGATGACATGAAATAACAAAAAATTGGCATTCATGATGATGGAGATTAGGGTGGTGGGGTTTGCACAAAACTGACTTGTATGACATTACCAAACTATGAAAATATTTCCCTAAATACAGTTGAGAAACCATGTTTTCTCTTGGAGTATTTTTGCTCAACAATACAATATCCTTTTACGTATACAAAAAATTAATCCTAAACTCTAATCAATCACGTTGCGCTCCATGTAGCTTTTCAACGCGTTACATCTATAAAAATGTAGATTAGCCAGAGAAGAATTAATTTTGGCACACCATTTACATACCAATTCTCACAAAGTAAATATAATATAAATACAAAACATCTTCCATCTGGTGAGATTCATGCACAAAGAGAAGCAGACTTTTTTTACACATACCAGCCAATCAAAAAACACAGTCATGGAAATGAATACACAGTCGTTTATATCTGTTTACCACCTTCTTCTTGTAGTAGCAAATTTAGTAGTCTGCCTGCACTGCCACCATGTTATTTAACATTTTTTGTTTAGATATTCCCCCATTTTTATGAACTGATGCCAATTTTTATAGTTGAAGTATTGTAGTAGCATCTGCAGCACAGGCAAAATCCTAAGGAGGTAATGACATTTCTAAAAATGTGCTGCTGTTACTACTAGGCTAATGTAGACTGCGACTTTAAATAGCAGTTTTGCTGTGTCAAATGGCGTAGAAAAATGATGTGTCTTTGATTTTTCGAAAAAAATTCTAGTTCATGAAACTAATCTGGCAAACGAATATCGGATAAAAAATCGAAAGTGAAATAAGCTGCATACAATGACATTACTATGACTAACAGGCTTTGACTGAATCCATTTCACACACCGTGTACATAGGTATATAACATATTACATGCACTGGTGTTGGTGTTAATGCTCAAAACAGTCAGTTTCTCTCTTTAGCAAAAAATTATTTTGTTAAATCGTTTCGGCGTTTTTTTCAAATAGGTAGTAATTATGAATATCATCATCCGAATATTATCATTATCGTACGAAATACCATTAAATTTGTATGTAACCTTATTGCTTTCACCATTATGCTTTCTCCCGAAGTAAGAAATTAATCAATTTTTGTTTTATCTCTGCACAACTGAATGCATTTTAAAAAGTAATTGTACCTCAAAAAAGTGCAATTTGCACATAACTAATAAAGTAGTCCCGTTACTAGACAGAATACTTGTCTCCGGTCTCAATCATATCAACCATAATTCATGCAACTCCATAATTAGACTTTTGCTCTTGAAATGTAGGACATTTAACAATAAGAAAAATAATTGATTTTAATGACAGTAGTTATACAGTGCGATTTGCAAACACGTGAGTAATTACGTGACCAAATATATTTTTAACCAGACACCGTGCAACAAGATGATGAGATAAAATAACTAACGCGACTTTAGAAAAAGAGTCCCAGAGTTTTTACGGGTTGACTGCTTGCTATCTGTCTATAGTATAATAAGAGTGGAAAAGGATTATTTGAACTAAACCTAAATATTCATATAGGTATGTACATATGCACATGGAAAATTACGAATACACAGTTATAGCATAGAAA
>JAHZMT010004996.1:0-10931 GCA_027743785.1 Sinhomidia bicolor
TGTTATAATCGTTAAGTAGTTGAAAATACAGCTTTTGGTTCTGGAAAGAATTCAGGGAACCTAAAACACTGCTATTCGTAGTGTGTGTGTAGAAGGATAAGTCTTTTAAACCAAAATACTGAACGCGTTTTCTTTCCTACCATGTTTTTCTAACATAAATATTGAAATGAGATCAAAGTGGAAATGAAAAATAAAAGTTACCAGAAGAGCTGGCAAATTGTAAATCATCAGTCTAAAAGTTTAAAGCACTCGAATGCAAATTTTTATCAAATGTTTGTAATCAATAGCATCAAAGTAAATGTGCATTTTTAAAATGAAAAGTATTAGGTAAATATGTGATTGTTGTAGACAAGAACATTGTGAAAAGTAGTAGAGGGCACACAATGTTATATTATTATCAGTCATTGAAAAGTTGCTGATTTTAATATGATTGCTTTCAGGCTTACATACTGACCATTCATCTTATTTACTTGAAAACGTAGTGTAATGACAGAGAAAGACTGTTTATGGAAAAACCAACAAACCATAGAATATATACATATTTTTAAAACTTTTGCATAGCAAAAATGTTTTTCTAGTGTAGCGAAATTTTGATATTTGCTTGTTAAAACTTGCACATCACGACATACACACGAGATACGACCGTATATCCTATTCATTCGCTCGCTGCACACAGACAGTCTGAAAAGTAGCAATTAAAATTCAACGGTTTAGTTAGTTTTATGGCAAAATTAACATGAGCTTCACGGACGACGCTTCTATCTGGCGGCAGAGGAAGATGTTTAGAGTTTAAACATACCTACATACACCCATTTCCAAATCACTTGGCAAACTTACGATACTACTGAGTGAATTAATGGCGCTCTGGAATTTTTTGCCTGCTAAAACTCATCCTTTCGCGTTCTCAGTCAGTCATCATCCTGAATGTATTCTTTGCAGTGATGATGATATATTGATGATGATGATGATGACGATAAAGGATGAAACCATTAACCGCACTGTGTCAGTCATTTTTTTCAATTCTGTATTCACATGCTAATATGTAAAATGCCAATTACCGCTCTTGTCTAAGCTACCAGAACCCCAGAACACAACCAAACGTTTTATTTCAGCAGAGATGTGCCTCTTTCTGTTTTCTTCATCATGAGGATTTGTTGTTGGTGTGTTGACTAACTTGGCAATAATCGGTTTTAACCAGAACCTCGATTATTTACTGGGTGGATTCATTGCACATAGTGTTTGTAGTATTACCTATTTAGTATTAGTTTCAATTTACAAAATTTAATACGCAGTAGTTTCATAGAAGAGAAGTAGGCAAAACTGATTGACGTGGAGGAACGCTTTAGGGGGTTTAAAAAATATTATGTTTATAGGGATTACTTAATATGCGTTTATAATGAAACCTTATTTTCAATTTTTACGAATGGATTGGTTTTCACATTTATAATCAAAAATCCTTCAGTAAATTATAACTGTTTTAATTAAGTATGGGAAAGGCGCACATTAAACTAAATTCATACAACCTTATTTCCTACAAAAAGTATGGATACGCTGAGGTTGAATAACATTATAAAATTGATCAAAATATACATACATAGTCGATTTAATAAGTGTGTCAGACCAGACATGACATTTAGGAAAAATCTTGGGTATATACTACTAACCTTAATGAATGAGCAGACTCTCTTGACCATAGGTGTACGTACATACATTATTACTGTAAATTGCCAACATTTATACTCAGGCAGGCGTTTGGCAATATATATTGGTAGTTGAAATATAGCTGCAATAAAGCTTGACAGTTAAAGACAAAACTGTTCCGGCAGAGCTCGCGTTATATCTTAAGTTATATCTTATTGTTATTACAGGTATAAATTTCTAGAAATATAAAGATTTAAGATATTTGTATGGAAATATTTTCAAATTATGTAGCAAAGTTAAGAGTAACGGTGAGTAAACAGCTTAAATCATAAATTTATAAATTGCACTTTGATTGAATTGAAACATCAACAGAGGTAAAGTAATATAGTACAATTAGCGGTTAGCAATAGGTGTCACCCTTGAGGCATTGCTTGCATTTTATTGACTTGTTGGTAAAACATAAAATTACAAAACACTACCTACACCGGTAAAGAGGTTTAAATTTGCGCATAATAAAAGAAGAAGCGATGCTTAGCTGTTATTATTATTTTAAACAAGGTTTACGGTTTATTTAATGGCAAGCGAAAAAGATGATATCAATATAATATAGCTAGGTATATAGTTAGTGGTTTTGCTTAAGTGAAAGTGAAATTTGTAAAGAGGATTAATTGTGCACAAGGAAATGAAATTCTTATTCCCGCTGATAAGGGTTATTTTTCTTTGATATAATTATTGCAAGACATGTAAATTCAACGTTAATGCATAATAAGAGTTATAGTCATATTTATTTATCATGATATATTTTCATCATGCATAGTGAGATTTTTAGTGCATATGAACGTAGTTTCGAAATATTTGAAAGTAGATTTTAAGTTGGTAGGTGTCTTCCCACTTTCGATTAAATACCTACACAATTCATAAAGTGAAGTACGTTTAATTGGAATTCAATGCTAGTAAAAATATTCGGTTCAGAATGTAGACTTATTATGCCGTATTATGACAATATTATGTTAAAATTATCTACTAAATAAAATCACACACACTTTTCCTTTACTCCAAAATACTTTTGCATAGAGCCACAAAAATTGAATTTTTAAACATGTTGAATAAAAACATGAATAGTACTTTTGAATATTTAAAATTTAAACAATATATCAGATTTTTATTTCAATTATTTAAAGCTTTTTATCGAACGTAAAAGGTTTAAAGAAAGTAACTTTATAAAAACAGTGTATTTTAATTGTAAAATATCAATATTTTTTTTTAGATTTGGGGTTTAGATGCCAAGCATGTACTGTACTAAACGTAACGGTTCTCTTACTTGACTTAAGAAAGTGCTCCTTGACGTCGTTGGTACTGAAGATTTTATTTCATCCGCGTCTTGGACTAATACTGCTCTGTCGAAAATACTTTATTTTGACGAAATCTTACAACTAACCGTTTGACGGCAATGTCAGATGATGAAAATCCAGAATGGCTGCTTCAAATACTAAAGGATACTCAGTTGGAGCATTTTTATGTCAGGATCCGGGATGAACTTCAGGTAACTATTATTTATATACATTAATGCAACTGAAATTCTAGCCACGTTTTTACAAGTAGAAATAAAGACCATCAGAGTATAATACTTTAGTTACTTTAATTATTTCTTATGTGCGCTCAAAACACATGATAACATTTTTGTGTAATGTGTGGTCTATTTTTGCAATGTCCCAAGAAAAATCATGTCACATTTGTTAATTTTGTATATTAAACATTTTTACGTACCGTTTCTCTTTATGAAATAGGTTACCCGCATGTCCCATTTTGACTATGTCACCATCGAAGATCTTGAAAGTATTAATATCGGAAAGCCTGGTGCAAGAAGACTGATTGAAGCTGTAAAGAAACGGAAAACGAAATTAAAAAGTAAAAATTTGGTCAATAAAATTCTTCCTTCGTCCATTAGTCAATCCAAGTTGCCAAAAACCTCTAGTGGACCTGCAAAGAAAACTTCTTCCAACATTGAGTTCCAACCTGGGGTATCTTTAACTTGTCTCATACAAGAGAAGGTATTTTAATCATATAACACAAACTTTTTATTCTTCTGTCCTTTTAAAAAACATTGAGAAAACTTCTAAACAAATTCTTATATTTCGTAGGACCTGGACTTGGGACGCAAACTTGGGGACGGTAAAGATTAAAGAATACATAAGAAAACAAAAATTAATGTATGGTAAATAAATAACAGTAAAAATTGTAGGTTCGTTTGGAGTCGTATTGAAGGGAACATGGAAAACTCCTGTTGGTCCATTAATGCCTGTAGCAGTTAAAGTACTGAAGCAAGATGCCTTGCATCTTCCAGGAATTTTACAAGATTTTGTCAAAGAAGTTCAATCCATGCATCAGTTAGATCATCCTAATTTGATAAGGTTTGCACTTTATGTTTACGTCAGACGATTCTAGATATACCTACTTGTCTACGCACTACGCACAATAGTCAAAATACTATCGTTCAAAGCATCCACAAAACCATCTTACCAAAAACATATTCGTCTAATTTATTTATTTTTGCAGATTACACGGTGTTGTATTGAGTAATCCTTTAATGATGGTCACGGAACTGGCAGAATTAGGAAGCTTGCTGGACTATTTAAGAAAACAATGTGCACATATTTTAATTTTAGGTATAAACTATTCTTGTTGTAGTATGTATTTCAAACCCGTTTCCTTCTGATGCTTCTCATTGTAATACAGATATACATTTATATAACTATATTTTGTCGATCTCCTTCATGCAGACATTATAGAGCGTTTTATAATTCTTTTCGCATGTAGATATGTGGAGATGAGGTAAGCAACTACTCATAATCATTGTTGCCGGTAGGTATATGTGACTCTAAGTGACTAGATAATTTATTGATTTTGTTGACGGTGACATACATTGTTTGTTTTCCTTCATTAGATACGTGGATGTTTGGCGTAACTCTGTGGGAAATTTTTACATTTGGGGAGGAACCATGGATTGATCTCAATGGAGCACAGATTCTTCACAAGATTGATAAAGATGGAGAAAGACTACATCAACCGGACGCATGTCCACAATCAATGTATCAGATAATGCTACAGGTGTGCTATAATCAAAATGTCAAATAAAAAGTAGTTACAATTCGAAGTATGTATGTATATTTAAAAACTTTAACTTGTCGGAATAGTGTTGGGCTAAGGAACCTTCTGATAGACCGACTTTCCCTGCATTAAGAGCTTATCTATGTGAAAATTTTCCACAAGTTATGGAAGCAAATCAAGCTTTCCGTGAGGAGGGCGAAGTAGGAAAACTGACTTTAGATGTTGGAGACAAAATTGGTGTTATTGATGGTAAACCAGAGCATTATTACTGGAAAGGACAACATCAAAAAACATTTCAAATAGGACTATTTCCAAGATGTATCGTTAGTCCTCTTCGCAAAAGACAGTCTGACGATATCAGTAAACCACTAAGAAATTCCTTCATTCACACTGGTCATGGCAGTATAAGCGAGAAAAGTTGGGGAAGCCCATGCTATATAGATGAAGTATATTTGAAGAATCCAATGGAACCTCCAGATCTTTCTGGAATTCCGGAAGATACTGATGAAAATGTAGCTCCTCATCTTCGAGACCGTTCAAAACGTGAGTTAAATTCAATTTGTGACGTATGTAAATAACGTTTCTAGTAATACAGAAATGATTACTTGTTTGCTGGCAGGTAACCCTTTGACAAGTAGCATACCGCCGATTCGGTCATTACAGAAATCTCAACAGCAGCACCAGCAGTATGGTTACTCCAAATTTCGAAACGAGACCTCCACTGAAAGCACCACACCAAAAGTGCAAGTACAGAAACCTCCAACTAGTAGTACAAAGAAAACAAAATCTGAACAGTCAGAAGGTATTTTAATTGATTTGTCTGAGGACTCGAAATCGACCAATGGGCACAGTCAAATGCCGTCAACTGCATATTATAATGTACCACAAGCTAGTAGTTCCAGTTCTTCAAAATCAAATATAAAAGGCGAGTGTTTAAAGCCTTTAGGAAAAACATTTTTTATTTTTAGTTTTCACATATTTTTAAACATGCAATTAACCATTTTTCGTTTCTCATAGGCGGGCCTCCTCCTCGACCGCCCCCGGTGAATTTATTGGTTAATGTCCATGCTACAGAATCAGAACAAAGTCAGTACTCTAATATTCCTCATACTAATGGTGCAGCAAATAGTTTAACACAAGTTAGTGTTCCTGAACGTGCTAGTAGCTATTTCTTTCCTGCGTCACACCAAAACGACTCTGCGTCTACGTCTTATGGATTTGCTCCGTCAGTTGCAGATTCTGCGGACTGGTCACAATATTCTGAGACTGATTCAGTGTGCAATGGTCATAATTCCCCTGATCCCTTTGACACGTCTAATATTCTAACTCCTCCAGCGGGGTCCAGATATTATTCTGTTGTCCCTCAGCATTCGCAAATGGCTTCTGATGAAATAAAACAGCACCAACAAGTATTTCCTGTTTCTACACAGGAGACGGCGAAAGTTCCTGAAAGTATTATTCGAGAATTTGACACATTGAATATATCGGATGCGTCAAGCAGCTTGCCAGGACAAAATGAGAGTCCTTCTAAAGTGACATCTCAAAGTCCTGTTTCGCAAAAAGTTGTGAAACCTCCATTAGAATTACTTAAAAAACGAGATGAGGCATTTTCATGGTTAGATGACACAATTGGAATTGGAGCTGGCATAAAAGGCGAAGAAAAGATCAAATCAGTAAATACTCATCATTCTGGATCCCTCAATAATTTGGAAGGTAGATCAGCAGTTAGTCTAACGACATTGGATAGTGGGGATGAGGTTTGGAATAACATTTCAGACACGCCAAACTCACAGAACAGCAGTTTCGTTCAGAAACCAGCAACATTTATACAAAACAATCTTCCATCAAGTCACTCGCAAAGCACTAGTCCATATAATCTACCACCTCCACCAAGTTTTATGAGAAGCAATTCAGTCAATTCGGTACATGTTCAAAATGGCAGAACCTTGCCTGCATACCGACCACCTCCAGCTCCACAAAATTCTGGTCGAGTTCCATACGCCCATGTTCCTCAAAGCAATATAGAGTTTAGTAATTCCTCACAACAGAATTTTGATCCAGTGAGAATTCTCAGCTCGGCAGTTCCAAGTGCTTCCCGAGATGAAGTTTTGTTTGCTCTACAAGCTTGTAGAGACATGGCAGCAGCCGAGAAATCGCTAAAAATTGATCAGTTAATTAAGTAAGCAGCACGTTATCTGATTTAGTACTAAAAAAAGTTTGTTGTAATGTTGGTATCTAAAAATCAAATGAATTGTTTATTTGACTTGTACTTGTGTCATTTATTTAGATTGGGACTTGGGCAAAGGGCAAAATGCGAACAGGCTTTAAGTGGAGCTAATTGGAACATTGAACTTGCAGCATCCGCATTGTTGGAGGATCCATCTTTGAGATAATCTCAGCTGAAGCAGCTAAAGTTACTCCAGTGGATTGCATAAAAATTAATTAACCCACCTAAGAAAGTGTCGAACGAAACTTTATTGAGTACATTTATTTTTTAAACACAAACACACACGTACAGAAAGAGATACGGATTTATAAGTATTATGATGATTGTAGTAACACTGTTGCGCTGTATAGAAGGGTAAAGTGAGTGTTGATGTTGATATTATTATGGATTTACGGAATTAATCTGTGGTACGGCATAGCATCATTTAGTAGAAGGAAAAACCATGTAAATATTACCTAAATTTATCTACCTAGTTAGGCTATTCTACTTAACTCGAAAAGTTATATCACATTTCCTAGCAGACGTAAAAACGATTTATTATTCTTTCCTGTCGGTTAGTTTCATAAATGTAACGCAAAACACCCATAGTCATAGACTATAGAAAGCACGATGAAGAGGAAGCAAGAAAGAGTTAGTAAGCAGAGAAGAAAAGAAAAGCTGTACCTGTTGTACATTGTTAAACAATGTAAATTTTTTTTTATCTTAATCAACAGCACTGGGAGGACTAGACTAATGATAATTGTGTCGTGCATTAGATTGCAAGTATAAACAGCATTAGCAATGTACATTTAAATCAATTTATTGTTAAAGTTGTTGGCAAGTTTAAATATAGTTCGTTGTTGTTTTGTTACTATTTATTATGACCTATTATTTACTGTAATCTGAAAAATATATGAGTTGATAATCATGAAAGTACAGATTTGTTTTTTGCTTTATCCAACAATCATTTATAAAGTTACTCTACATACTAGTGTAAACCTAAAATGATTTAGTTCGTATGTACACTTTTCTCGTTAATTGACTTTATAATCTTGTTTAATTTTGTATTCTACATTTCTAATAATTCTTATTTTGTCACAAAAAAGATCTCAATTAAATTTGGCCATATTACACGGTTCACCTAAAATATAACCTTCTGTTTACCATACACATTCTATTAAAAAATTCTAAAAATCAATGTTTTATTTCTTGAAGAATGATTCATTTTAAAACTTGCACACTGTGCTGCACTAAACTGTTCGTCAATTTTTACTACTTTGGCTATCAACAAATAAAACGTCATCCAAAACTAGGTATAAAGTACCTTATGTATTCTGTGATGTCATCCGACCTATAATTTGAAATTTCGCAAGCATTATGCATATTTTGTTTACAAGTTCATGGCAAATATTTCTCACTTTGTCACCAACATGATATCATGACATAAAAATTTACCTGAATACTTATATATTATTCAGATGCACGAATGGACATAAATAAGCAGAATGAACGTAAAATTTACTTTTCCTCGCATACAGTCAACAGTCGGGCTATATAATTAATCCATTTCTTTGTTAGTGATTACCAGGTTGATTTCTTTATATTGACTTTTTCCTATTTACCTTTTGTGTTAATTCTATACACTAGTAGAAAATGGTCATGATTTGGAAAGCACTTTCTCGATTAGACATGACCATATATTTCTCAGCATTTCTATGAAATTATACCATTTTGTTTCAGTACTCACCGTGACGTTGACATTGCTTATACAATAGATAAGCACATGAATGATGTGGTAAATCCTGGATAGATACAAAAAAAATGAACATAATTTTTTGTCAAATCATCCGTTTCAACAGATTAAAATAGAATATTCATTCAAATTTAGATCTAAACCCTACCTTAAACGGTCACGAAATGACAGCACTCACTAGCATAATAGTTCAAGCGATTGAAGCAACCTTTTGTTTTCATGTCTCACCTATTATAACTCTAGACGAGTTCTAATACTTCAACAGTCATCATCGTGCAAAATAATATAGACGAACGACCTCTAAAGTTTAATAATATATACTGTCGCATTATACTGTTGAATCATTTTCTAAAAAAAATTATGCACGGTACATGGATAATAAGTAGAGAATGTATGGAAGAAGATACATGGATGATATTACAAACAAAAACTGTTTGAATGTATCATTAACTCTTACGTACCCAGTTTTGTTTAAAAACGAATGAAGCTACTCAATGAAAATGTGCAATATTCAGGAAATATAGTAGGCATCATTACAATAATTGAGAAAAGCAATCTTCCAGTAAATATAGAATCATTATGTATTATGTGCATGCATTCGCGGATGAAAAATGGAACAATGAAACATCCAGCAGCAAACTAAAACGTACACATCTCAAAAATCAAGTAGCGCAATGAATAAAGAACATCTTCTTTTCCACGTCCATTATGCGAGCAGGTAAGAAACCATGCAAGTTTAAAATTCAATATCAATTTACGTTTTTTGTGCGTGGATTTTGGGTAGACACGCTGTTAAACTTATAAAATACATATTAAAAATTGTACAGTACTTAGTTCATATAAACAGCAATGATAACAATAATATTCATTATGCATTTCATTTTTATCTCGTAGTTTCGTAATATTGTTAGTGGACAGATCACATATATAGAGCACTAGTATTAACAGGAAAAACCAATAATTATGAGTCCAAATAGTGTGATCATTATTATTGTTAACTAACAGAAGCATAATAGCCAGGTAAAAATTGACTGCATGTAATGCATTCATTCTTCATTCTATTCTAATATGACGACGAGTGAGCACGCAATTTTTGTGTAAAAATTATCTCTCAGCTCTTCATCCATATAAAAGTAGCAGTAACAAACTGCTCACGATCAGGAATCAGGACAGCACATTAAAAAAATTTGCTTTTGTGCATCTGACTGAATGACAAATTGTCGTTGTTGGAATGGGATAATAAAAGTGGTTAGCAATTAAATATTAAACGAAAGTGTCATTGGATTTTAGTAGCAAATTTGCAGCATGTCTTCTTTTCCGTGCGTGTACTAACAAAAAGATGTTTGGTTGGACATATTTGTGAATTCAATATGACAATAAATACATATCAATTTTAAATGTTCGAAGAACGAAATGTAAAATACGTGACATACGCAACATGCAATAAATATTTGTTTGTGAAATTAAAGCCTTTCTTAACTTTTGGGCTCTGAATCGGTTCTTTGTTTTTTCGTGTTTGAGTTTTCGCTTTGTGTAACTTTAAACAATTAACATGAATATTGTGGTGACGAGTGAGTATTGAGAATCCTGTTTGAGTGCTGGTGGACTGTATCAATGGGAAAGGGTATATATTTTTTGATTATCATAAATAAAATGTCATATTTACCAATTAATATTTCCAGTTTTCACATGATATGTGCACTGCCAGCAAACAAATCTTGTATCTACCAACTACTTTTCCAGTTTTCATGTGATGTGTGACTATAAAATTAGACCAAATTAGTATTTGTACCATGTTTGTGCAACTAGTATGTGAAAATAATTAGTTATATACAATAATCAATTGATAACTCATGTAGACAAAATAAAAAGATGTTGTTTACGGCATTTTCTTGACTTATTAAAGAATCTCTGTTTATACAAAAGGCACAAAAAGAGAACAAACCGTTGATGAACAGGAAAACTGAACTGGCAAAGAAATACCTTCCTGTTTTTTGGAATGAATTCTTTTTTAATATTATCAAAGATCCACCATAGATACTAGCTGTATTTAAATAGAATTTAATTGACTTTTTATTTTTGAAGATATATTACTTTTCAAATTTACTTTGCTTTTCTTCTCTTTTTGTTCAAAATATTATTTGTTCCCTGAAGAGGATCTAAGTATAGATCGAAACGTCGGAATACTTAATAAATATAAAGTATTTTAAACACTCGCTGCCT
>JAHZMT010004997.1:0-12822 GCA_027743785.1 Sinhomidia bicolor
GATCCATCTTCGGGATTCACTTGAACTTTTAGATAGTCTAGCACACGAGCCAGCTCTGCCCATCGAAGACCTCTTTGGCAGGCATAGCAAAAGATTGTTTGTGTGAGAGTCTCCTTAATTTGAAGCAGGAGGCTTCTCACCTTGCGACGATGCCTGGAATCCCCGAGAGCCAAGTTGCTCTCCAGAATTTCTAGTTGCTTATCCAAAGAAAATGTTTCCAAAAGCGTGACCAGACGATCCATCATGTCGTCGCGGAACACAGAGTTGAGGACGCGACGAAAGGAAAGAAGAATCTGAGGATGAAAATGGGATACCCATTGACGACCTGGACTGCAACGAATCATGGTACACAGCGCACGCATCAACCAGAAACGACCTTCGAAAAACATGTAAACGGCAACAAGACCGCGTGGCCAATCGGGGTAGTCGTCTAGTTCATTTTCAGCTACAAAAATAATAAAAAATAATTTATAAGAGTGTCTACTTATATTTACACCAGCTATGCATGGCCTCAGGGCAAAATCTCGAATTTCTAATCTCAAAGTGCCTGATGACCGAAGTACATGAATTTTTTATTTACAAAAACTTTTTGTCATTTATCTTTCCGCTGGCAATACTAATCGTTGAATACAAGTTGATATTACCATCTGTACGTTAGTACGTTGCAACAAGTAACAAGTTTGTTCAGTCCTTTAACCAAATTCCGTACATTTTTTCTCAAACAAACGCAAATTTGAATCATAACAACTTCAAAAGTGAATGGGAAAGAAGTACTTCCTATGAGTTACTTTTTATATACTTTGCCAGAAAATAATCGATAATCTTCTTTGAATTGTTTCATTTTCTAATACTTCATAAGCACAATGAAACGCGACAACACATCTTGTAAATACAGAAACAAATGTGCCTACCGACTTTACGAGGGTTCTATCCTAGATCTGAGTTATTTTTAGCGAATGACATAAAGTAGAATGAAAGATATAATATCTTCGTAAAATGAGATTACTTAGACTGAAAAAAATTAAAATTCGGTAATTTGTCTTTCGGTCATAATTTCTGAGATTTCGACCTTTGGGATTTTGAGCTTTGAGATATTGCCCGCACACGTCAACTATTACACCAATAATTGGAGATCACAAGTGGAGACCGTGACCACCATATTTTATTGTACCAATCGAAAGAACTTTGTCTGAAACATCGACATCCAGAATATCAGACCCGTGCACCCACTTACCTACTTTTGAAAATTTAAAGGTGGCAAAAATTTAAAAAAATATTTTCACAAGTTTTTATACCCGCATTTAAACTGATGTAAATTGACTCAGAATTTTCTTGGAATTATTTCTCAACCTGTACACTTTTCCTCAGCGACTCATACTTCTGAAGATATTGGCACGAAATACGAAAGGGATTGTTTGTTAAGAAATGCCGTTGCATTTTTCAAAATTAACTTTACCAAATCTATTAAACAGGAAAGCACGATTCGGTTAAGTCCAGTTGAAAATTTTTTAAAAAAGAAAATTGGATTATGTAATTTCTTTGCTTCAAATATTTCGAAAAGTAAGCGTAGCAACTTACAGGGGAAAATTGTGATTAGAATACTTTAGTAAAATCAGAAATAGATTAATTATATATGATTTGATGTTACAAATTGGTATAATGCAACTCAACTCTGCTATTTAATTGAATAATTAACTTTTAAATAAATGGATGTTAATGTGAATGTTAAAATAAATACTGTGTTCCGTATTCATCTTTGAAAGTGTTATAATACGAAAACAGCAAGTTTGTACATACATACACTGACATACTATAGTATTGAAATAAAACTTTTTAAACCGTTTAATAAATCGTTACTCCCTAAAACCGACCGACACTCGTCTAGTCGCACTCGAAAACATGTTGCCTATATGCCTTGTTCTATCAAAAAGATGGTGACCTCGACAATGATGAAATTCTAGTTTAATTCATATTCATACCGGAATATGTAGTCATATAGAGAATATGAATATATATACAATAGTCAAGAGGATTTAGAGGATGGATACTTTTGAAAAGATTTCTTTTTATAAAAAAATAAATTCCTTTCATCAGAAATCGTTAAACCAATACTTTAATAAAATGTTTCAAAGTTTTCCGAAATTTGCACTACATCCATCCTTTTTCATGACATAGGTGCCCGGGTGGGTCTGATATTCTGGTTGTGAACGTTTTAACCAAAGTTCAATGGTGTAACAAAAGTAAAATATAGGTGCCATCCCTTGTCCCTTGTCATTTCTAATACATAATTACAATAATAATTACCAATGGTAAGAAGATCCAAAGCGATAAATTCATTAATCTGGAACATATCCGACAGCATGATGGCCTCGTTTACAAGAGTATAAGCAATCACATGTTTTCCCCGAAATCCTTTCAAGTAGCGACCCTCCGTACTACATTTTTGTAGCTCGTCTCGATCCACCGGTGATGGAGGCTGTACAAAATTAAAATAACCTGATGAAATCTGCACCTTAGAAACGACTATATTTCAGCACGAACACGACAGAGAGTAACGTCAAATGATGAACAACAATAATTTACCTTTATGCAAAAAAGTGATGCGAAATCTGCCGCATGTCTCGTTAAAACCCTGTCCACATCCTGAATCAGTTGCTCAGAAGGTTGTGAGTCCCGCATCATTTCCGTCATGACTTCATTCAACTCCTTGGCTGGGAGCCACAGCTCCCCAGCGCCAATCACAACATCCGACACTGGAGGAGCAACCTTCCCGGCTGTACAAAAATAATTTTAAAACCTTACATGCACAAAAAGCTGATTGATTGACTGATTGTTAATCTGCATTAAGCAACAATTAAATCTCACCTGGCTCCAGCACTTTCATCTTGAAGCACCCGCTTTTCTACACTCTCTCTAAACCCAACGATAAAAACGCACAACTTATCTTGTGATTTACCAACTCTTGCTTAGCGTTAGCGTTACAATGATTACAACACTATGATTAGTGATTAAATGCTAATAATAATGAGATCACATTCCTGTTAAAACTAATCAACTCGACAAATGTCACCTAGTACGGTGTTCACAATCGACCGACACAGAGAAAGCTCCAAAGAGGCGGTCGTCGTCGTCAGCCGTGCGTGTGGTGTGTGGTACGTTAGTAGTCTTCATAAATGAATGACAACAATACAATAGCTTTGCTCAAAGTGACGTCCTTCGCGGCATTTTTTCTCTGTGCCCATTTGCTCTATGGTCTTCACAAGGAGGAGTGCTGATTCACATCTCGCTTTTGTTTTGAATGCTCTTTTCAGCAAATCTTTGTTATCTTTCTTCTTATCATGCAAGTGTGGCAGTGGACTAATCGTAACCGTAAGTGTGGATGTTTGGATGCATGTAAATATGTATGCGCAATGATATGATTAGATTAGAAAAGAAGTACATTTAAATGCTACAAAAAACACCAAAAATACTAATTATTTGATTTTAACGGTAACAGCGTATTTTGGTATTTATTGACTTGGCCTTAAATTCAAAACATTTTATTTGTTGTCATGTAGCTTTCGCTGTAAGAAGATTGGTGGCAAGCCACTTTTTCGTTTCTCGACAAGTCTCACGAGTGCACAATGGACAGGTCATGAGAAGCTGAGGTGAGACTCCCACTTGGGATTCCAAATGTGAGCTGACAATGTTTGCCAATGACTTGATAAAGAGAGGATGGTCGTTTGGAGATTCGGCACGTTTAATATTGACTCCGACCTGAAAAAGATATTAAAATTAAAAAAAGTTAAGTATGTGCTATGTGAAGGTTTTAGCGGAGGAGTGAAGTGGTGCATAATGATGGGATTGTGTTGGTACTTACTAGTTTGTACTAGATTCCGGTCATTACCCCATCGATCGATCACGCTCCATTTTGGAATGCTTGACTTTCCCTGTCTGTCCCGGTAGAACTTATGAATTGCATGAATACTGGAACCGGTTGTGGCACAACTATACTGCGGATACTGCGAGAATGCCACTGCCCTGTCCAGTCCCGCACTTTCCATTTCAGTCAAGGCAATTTCGGTCAAAGGCTCAGCATACCGGAATCCCACAAAAGCCCGATGGGGGGCTGTGCCCGGAGAAATTTTATCCAGTTCATGGCACATCATTTCACCCTGAATCCGAGTCCACTTGTAGATTGGCGAGCCACCACCAATCTCCTGGTACTTGGCTTGAATCTTTGGCGTTCTCCTTGTCGCAATCCATTTTCCCAGTCGGTCTTGGAATGGCAGCTGCATGATATCTCTGTCTTGAAACAGTCTCAGAAGAAACGGTCCCACCTCCTCCTGGTCCTTTGGTCCTCCCATGTTCAGCATAAGAATGCCCGTGCCCTTGTCACGCCTTCCTCCATCGTGGTAGCAGCCAGCAGCTGTGGCGTTCGGAAACCCACTTCCAATCAACTTTAAACCGTTACTCCCTAACACGGACACTCGTCTAGTCGCACTCGAAAACATGTTGCCTATGCCTTGTTCTATCAAAAAGATGGTGACCTCTAACAAGAGCACAACTGGTAGGTACACAACACACGGCAAGTATGTACGCACTATTATTTAGTAAAGGAGCAGCAGCAAAATACTTTTTATGAAGAAAGTGAGAAGACGAACAAGTTTACATTTTGCAGTTCTCGCAGAGACGTAGAGGATACAGCGAAAGGACGACAGCGTATTCTCACCCACCACACTAACCAACAACCCGACTAGAATGGAATACTATTTATGCTCTGACTTTGCCTACACTCTTTCTTCTAACAACACAAACTTATCATCACCATCATTATTGAAGAGAGCAGGTAGCAGGTATGATCAACTTTGCGAGAGTCGTCTTTTTAACAGTATAACACAACACACACAATGTAGAGACAATATTAATTATATACTTATTACCTATTATTACTATGTATCTACCACTATTTGTATATACACATTACACTAAATTGCATAAACAGTCCGCAAAAGAGAAAAGTAGCGAAAGCAAAAAAAACACGTACATAAAAGTAACGTCATGGTATGGTGATATGATGATAAAGATAACTGGGTTGGTGGGATACGAAAAGCAGTACTAGTCAGTAAAAGCGAAATTAAGTTTCCTAAGGTATCAAATGATGCATTGGTTGTTGGTAGATTGGATTGGTAGGCGGACAGACACTTTTCTGTCTCTTGGTTAAGTTCTCTGTTTGCTCGTTGTTGTAACCCTTTCCTTTTTCCTACTCCAGTTATTATTGCTTCGCTGCTCTTTCATTATTGCTCTTCATCACTCTGCTCTAGCTCTGCTACCACTACTCCACGACGTACTTAATAAAAATATCCACTTATCAGCAGAATATGAATACAATGACAAGTAAGCAAAAAAAGCAAGCATAGTAACTGATCATCATCATCATCACGGTCGTCGTGAAAATCCATCGCAAGAGGCAAGAGGAGATGGACGACAATGATTATAATCGTAATGGAGTGTTATGGCTGCAAACTGCAAACCAAACCAAACCACCACCACCACCATCATCACATCTACTCTGTTCTCTGCCTCTGCTTTTTACTAACTACACTAATCACAATACATTTTTTAGTGTGTTCTGGTGGTGTGCACTTGTTCCTTCCCCTCTCTCTGCTAGCTAATATCCCTAACACTGCATAAGTAATAATAAGTATCTAACAACAATACTCACTCGCAACGCAACAACACACTGCTGACTAGAGTGCTGCTAGTGTAGGCGAGATAGGAGCAGAGAGATGAAGAGAATGAATGGGGAATTAGCATTGGTTTGCTGCTGGTGATCTGTGTTGTGTTAAGCGAGCCTCTGTTTTTTAGTACAGCCGAATGCACTTTTTATTGTTGTTATGCAGGCAAGATTTGGTTATTGGGATTGAACTGAAAGCTGAAGGAACAGCAGCGATGAAAATGGAGAGAGAGAGATAAGTAAAAAGACGATCATCATCATCATCTCATCATCGTTTCTCTATACACTCATCCATCATTACATTTATTAACAGAGAAACAGCATCCATCTCAATCTCTGCACCACAGCAACTTTTTTTTTTAACTTTGCACTTTTTTTGGGGGAGAGATGGCTAGGCTAACAAGTAAGTGAGGAGAATATTATGATGATGATATGATATGATGATGATGGTGTAGCACGGACGGTGACGATCATGGTCCGTCTCTGTCTAAAAAGCAAGTAGTAAGTAATATTATTAAATTAAAGTTGTTGTTGTGTGAGTCTGCCTGTGTGTTCGTTTGTTCCTTCTTCTTGTTCGTTCGCCATCCATCGCCATACATGTACACGGTCAAGTATTGATGAGAAGGAACTGAAGAGAGGAGCTAAGTGAGTCTTTCCATCGCTGCTACTCTACTAATATTATTATTTATTTTTTGCAAGCAAACTGAGCAAATAGACTAGTAAACTAAATGATAATAATGATGTGTTGGTGATGGTAATACTTGTAAAAAATATATAGTTGATTGAGTACAGCAATATTTCATTAGCTAGATAGATAGATAGATAGAGAGAGAGAGAGAGATAGATAGATAGTACAAGTGAAGTATCATCATCAGCAGCAGCAGCAGAATGAGAATGAAAGAAAAAAGTGTGGAAGATGAAGAAGGAGCTGAGAGAAGAGAGGAATAAATAGAGAGTGAGACAAGTCCCTCTGCTTCAGAGCTGATTTGTAGTTAGCTAATTTTTCTTCTTGTTAATTCGTTAAAAGTCACTAGTTTGAATTGGTTTGGTAGTGGGGAAGCTGTAAAAAATATATTTGTCTGAAATTACGGCGGCGGTGGGATTGGAATAGGAACAGGACTAGAGAGGTGGCAACGGTACTGAAATATTAATATTAATAATAATAAAAATAATACTAGCCAAGTGGCAATGTTGTGCTGAGAGGTGGTGGTGATGTGGTGAAGGTGTACATGTTTCTTGTTGGGCTGTTGTGTAGTTAAATGTGGAAGCCTCCATATTATAATTTTTGGAGGAGACTGAAAAGTGAAGAAGCATGCTGATTTATGGCACTTGGGTTTGTACAGGCTGCACTCAAGTCGACTAACATGATATTTACGTTACTGTCTTGTTTCTTTCCAGTTGGAGAGCGTTCACTTTCTTCCAGACTGGTGTGGTGCCTTGCTAAGCCGAGTTACTTTAGCGGGAGGGGAAGCGTATTTTCTGAATGGAGAATAGCCACTGCTGCAGTACGAGTCCGGTTATCATCCAACTGATGTGATAAAAGGAGTGCCAGCCACGGTTGGAGGAGTTGCAGTTTTATGAAAATAAAGAATGTGGTCGTGTTGGAGCAAGTGATGTACAAAAAAGTAACGAATAGATTGTCCTCCCCTCCCAGAGTGCAGACGGAGGTAACTGTACGCTTGAAATACTCTTCATGTTTATGCGTTTGAAATTTAAAATGACGAGTTTGCTAATTTTATATAATCTGCTTTTTGTAGCCTGAGGACCTGTCGTCATCTCCGATTCCGTCTGTTTCTACCCGGGGAGCGGGGGCAGTGTCTGCAGCCTTATCTGTGCCAGGAGCCCAGTCTTCATCAGCAGCAGCTCAAGCTGCGGCGTGGGCCTTGTCAAACAATAAGCTTCTTGTGTTTTGTGATATTGTCCTTCAGCACGCCAACTACCCGAATGCCTTTCTTGGCCAGCCTTCTTGCGATGAAGATGTAAGTTGTTTTGCTGTATACAAGTGTGGTTGCAAGTGTAACTATGTTTCCTAAACACATTGCTCCCATTTTTTCCAGAACGATGGATCAGAAGAGTCCTGTGAGGAGACCAAAAGTACAATCCTCATAAAAAATGAACGAGTTTCCGAGTCTCCGTTGAATAGTGTCGGAGAGTCGGCGAGAGAAAGTACTCGGTCCAGTACCTCTAGTACTGACTCCGTCCTAGCTGAACTGGAACCTGAAGAGGTGGATAAGGAAACTTTTGAAAGTGTAACTTGTTGGTGTGGCAAGCCGTTCGCGGGGCGACCTATGATAGAATGTGAAAAGTGCTTGGTTTGGTACCATATGTCCTGTGAACAGATTCGCCGGAATAATATTCCACAGTTGTTTCAATGCAGCAAGTGTAAGGAAAAGCGCCGCCAAAAGAAAAGGTCCTCCAACGGAACCGTCAGCACTACAGCGGCGGACAGAGGGGATCGACGGAATAGTAAGGGTTCCTCCTCGGGTAAAAAGAGGAAGACCTCCTCGTTTTCGTCGGCCTCCTCCAACTCGTCGTCATCAGGATTACCAGGTTCCTTTTCACCTGAGTCGGATTCAAATATGTCTCCATTCCCGCATGCATCTACATCTAGTGCGACGACACAGGAGGTGAATAATCAGCGTCCAGAATCATCCTCATCTGCAACAATCACATCAGAATTGGAGACCTCTCTTCGCTTACAAGACGATACCCCGACAAAAGTGCCTCCACCGATCGTCCACACCGTTAGAAGCAAACACGTTTCCTCCGTGTCTCGACCTCGTCACCGCAAGTCCAAATCAAGTGGTGGCAGGGACGCGACTGAAAAGAAGAGGAAAAACGGAGGAAATCGAAGTGCACCAGCAGCACCCGTTGCAGCAACAGCAGCAGATGGCTCAACAACCTTGTCTTGTGTTGTCGATGATGTGTCTAATGGTCTCACTTCTGCTCTTGCTAGTGGTGTCGGTGACGCCCATCATGTGCCTCTTCCTCCTGGTTGCCAACCACCTAGACTAATGCCTTGTTTTGAAAATACTACTACTACTCATTTATCATCTTCATCCTCAACAACCAGCAATGATCTTCTCAGTAAACAAAATAGCCTTTGCAACAGCAGCAACAACAACACCCATAACAATAGCTTACCATCAGCATCATCATCACATTTCGGTGGTCACCGTGCAATCATTTGCAATAATAACAATAATCACCATCATCATCACATTTCCCCCTCTCAAAGAGCAGTGCCTCCACCAAAGCTACAGCCGCAAGTGAATATGGTCTCTGCGTACTCAACATCATCATCCCCACCTCCTCCTCTTCTACTCTCGAGTAATTTTGTTGTTGATCATCAGCAGCCGCAGAATCCTCTTATTCTCCGTCATGCGCCACATCATCACCACCATCATCAAACTGGCGTTGCTGTTGGCGGTGGTGATAATAATCCTAATCATGCGTACCCCTTTCGGGAATGATGACTTGTTGTTCCGAGAGAAGAGCAAACGATACCTTACAACTTTTTCCAGTGGTCAGTAGCAAGTTGAAGTTGGTTGTCTTGTTGTTGTTGTTGTTGTAGCAGAACAAGTAGCTGTGGTCACTTTAATTTTTTTCTTTCTTGTTTTAGTCATTCTGTCCCCATATCATTTATGTTAATTATTACAAACATACAGACACACAATCACTGACTACCAAGTATATTATTGCCTTTTGTAGTCAGTGCGTACACATTATATGATCATTACAACAATAACTACTACATTATAATTCTATTGCTCATTATGAAACTATATTTAATTTACTCTAAGAATGGCTAGGTAGGTACTACTGTTAGTTGTATAGGTAGGTACGTGTAAGGTTGAAGGTTGACCATTATTATTATTGCTTAACAATTCTTAGTAGTATCAGCAATGTTTTCTCTCTTCCTGTCTTCAACATGTCAGCAAACAACTTGCTTCACAATGGTAAAAATTGTTAATACTATTATATTATAATGATGATAATAATAATAATTCACAACGAGAAATTTAATCTCTCCTTTTCTCAGTCTTTGTAACACACCAAGACGCTAAATACGACGTCGACATGATGATAACGAGGATGATGATATATCCAAAAAAGGCTCAATTAATTGAGATGTATAAAATAGCAGCATCAGTTATAAAAACGCAGCAAAAAAAAATTAAGAACAGTACAAAAAAGTAATATTGCGAATACTACTTCTACATACATACATACATACTACTTCTATGAGACAAACGATTATTACTACTCTATATTTTTCTGTATATTTTTGCCAATGCAAAACTACTAAAAAAGTGAACATTACTTGTTTTTAAAACTTTTTTACCATTGTGACAAGAGAAATACTAATATATATTCACTCACGCCTATATACAATGTTAGTACTGGTATGATTTAGGGAGACACATAAACGTGAATATATTATTACTGCTGAGATGATCAACAGGTTGTTAAATTAGTTTATTATTGTATAAGCCATTGATAGCTACTACTGTGCCGGTGTGGATTTGAAATTTAACTTTTTGTTGTTGGGAACTGTTATGTTTTATCTTTAGAAATTGCTGCTGGCATGTTTTTGGAGGAATGATATTAAAAAAACAAAACATACACACATTTGCTTGCAGAGTCATGCAAAAAATAATGACTACTAACTAAGTAAGAATAATAATGCTACTAATAGGTAAACTAATTATTGTAAGGGTTTAGATTTAATAGTCAAAGTCATCTGAGGGTTAGCCAAGAGCCATCTTGTGCTTTATGATACTATATTACTACTACTGTTAAATGCCTGGAAAATATTAAAGGTGGTCGCCAAAAATTAAAGTTAAAAACAATTAAACTCGTTTGCAGAGCTAAACTTTTTTGGATTTATAGATTTATACATATTATTATTGTTATTATTATTATTAATATGCTGTGCTGGCTTTCCTTTTTACTGTCGACCCTCAGTTATAATAATTTTCAGATGTGACTTTTTGGGGGTTTCAAAAATCATAACAACAAACGCCCTGCTAATTATCATGTGCTTGGAAGCTTAATTTATTTGCAAAACTATGTAGCTTCCCTTTTCTTTCTTTTAATAGAATAAAAATATATATGTATGTAGATATGTATTGATTGGTGTCGCGTTTATTACTTTAGTACAGTTAACGATTAAAAATATATGTTGCATGTAGCTTTATGGTCTTCTAATAATACTTGTAAGTCTACTAATTAACGTTACATATAGCTGTTTGTCTTATTAACTTGTAAGGAGGAGGAGGAGGGGAAGGATGAAGCAAAATATTCCGGTTTTTATTGTAACAACTAACCACAAGTGCACTAGTAAAACTTTAACTACATTTAAGTTATTACAGGGCTATTAAGTAATTTTTGTTTATGTAGTTTAAATGAGCGTAACACGTACACACAATTAAACAAGATTATATAAAAGTGGGTTATTATTATCATTATTTACACAATTATTATTATAATTATTGTTAGTGGTATTAAACTAATAATGACATCAACAAAAAAGGAAGATGGAGCAACGAAAAAAACATTTTTTTACAAACGTCCGAACCCTTTTTAACCACCCACATACACATACACAGAGAAAAACTCAATTGAAGAAGGACAATAAAACGTGAGACGGGAAGATTATTACTGTTATTATTATTATTATTGTTGTTATCGTAGTTATAGAGCAGATAAAAGGATTAAGTTAGATAGTAGTAAAATGTATTCTCATTATGATTATTATTATGCTTGTAAAAACATAGTCAGTTGAGTCATTACATCTATTTTAGAAAGATATGGTCGTTTTTTTTTGTTTTTTACGTTCCTCGTTCTTCCTTCTTCTCATTTTATTTTTCAACCAAAAAAGAAATTAATTTCAGCGCCAAAACCGTCGAAAACCGCCGATAGTTAAGGTAAAAAGCGTAAATAAATTTAACTTGTTGCTCCGCTGTCTCCACTTTTGTTGTTGTTTAATGATGATGACACATTTAATTACAGTTAAAGAAGTCTTCATTTTTTTGTGTGTCTTTTCTTTTCAAGACAAGATAATAATATGAACGACGGACGACATAATGTTCGATCGTGATCGTGAGTTACGAGTTACGACGACGATGATAAATAGTTTTGAAACTGTGTAAATAGTATATCTATACATTTTGATTAAGTAATTAATGTTTGGTAAACGAGCATGCTCTAGTTAACTATTCTGATAATTGATTATTATAACAAGAATATATATATATATATTTTGTAGATTGTAAGAAAAATGCATGTAATAATAATGTTAAGAAAAGTATATGTGTGCACGCAATTCAGAAAGTGGGAAAAGTTAAAAGTATGGCGATGAGGATGAAAATGATATGATGATGGTGAAATTTATTAAAAATGAAAATGAAATCCATACACAATTTATAATTGTTATTTAAAGTTATAAAAATGGAAATATATATTATATCTATTGAAAATACTTGATAAAGTTTGTAGTGCGGACAGTTGAGGTGGTAACCTCACTTTCACTTGTATCATCATTTGTTTCTGCATTGAAACCGGAGCTAGTGAGCTGTAGAGCAGCACATCTCTCAGAACATCAAAAATTAATAGCCCGACGCTGACAGTCTGTCCATGTATGAAAAATGAGAGAAATTAATGATTTTATTGTTATGATTCTCAACACCATATCTCACGTCGCCCCATATACTACTACTTACATACTTGAATTATAACGAACGAATAATGTGGCATTTACTTGAATTCATAAATTTCTTTTTATCTTGTCCTTTCCTGACAAACGATTTTCGGGAATCTGACCGAAGGCGGCAAAAAGTTTTGAAGTCAATAATTAATGGCGCTTTGAATTATTCTACCATGCACGCAATGAAATGTAATGCGTTGATCGTAACTTCTACGGTGAGTAGCATGGGGAATGGGCAACAACATTAGCACAGCAGCAGCAGCAAATGCGAAAAGTCAAGTGTAGTGTATTTATGTATCCGAAATTCGGATTCCGAATGTACGACAGAATGTCTTGCGTCCTTACCACTTTTGCGCCCTTTAAAACCGAAGTTGCGTAAAGTCCACTTTTGTAATGT
>JAHZMT010004998.1:0-18700 GCA_027743785.1 Sinhomidia bicolor
CTTTAATCATTAAAGATATAGCTAGCTTTAATGATTAAAGATGCTTTAATCGTATCCTCACTTTCTTTTACAAATTTTAAAGCGTGGAGAGCAACGAGTAAAAACGAAAGATCAGAAGATCGAAATGGCCAGTTTAGCAATCAACGTGGATCTACAACAAGAGATCGGTTCAATGATGAAATTCATAGGCCATCATCGGGGCAATCTACAAGCATCTCTGAAAGCTCCATATCTTTCAGAGAACAACAAGGAATGGCCAATGGCAACTCTACTCAACAACGTGAAAGAGGAAGACAGAATGAAGATTGTATTTCAGCTGGAAGGTAACAATATAATCTACGTCACGACCATACACAACAAAGTACTTACTTATGAAATGAATATTGTATATTATGTTACTACAAAAGTTGCAATTTACAATGAACGTCTTATGTCTTAAAATAACTTTCATATTAATCCTTTAAAACGGAAAATTGAATTTAAATAAGCCATAAATTCTCAAACTCCAAGAAACAAGCTAAAATTATAAATTTTTTACATACAAAGATTTTACATGCATGGAACAACCTGGCACCCCGTGATCGGCCCATTCGGCACTATGGAGTGTGTTGTATGTAAATGCATGAGAGGTCAAATCGATTGTGGTAGGCTGAAATGTCAGCCAAAAAAAGATATGCCATGTGCCAAGCCAGTGAAAGTAGAAGGCCACTGTTGTCCAATTTGTACTGCTGCAATGAATAATGGTATATTAAATTTTAAAATCCAATTAGCTGATAATGCATTATAATGTACACAACACAATACGACATTTGTTTGTGTTTGTTTGTTGGCTCAATGTATGAGTATCTGCTGAATTTTTTATACTGTCTTATTTCCCCCTCCGTCTTTCACAGACACTCCAACAGAAGGATCAAGAATGTGTGTATCAGCTAAACAGGATGTCACCGCATACAAAGCTCAGGGCTATGGCGGAAACGGGACAGAGTTAATAAAGTTTGGCTTCGTTAAATTACGAAAGAACGCAGAGCCGCAAGTTGATTTACATGAGTGGACTTTGAAGGATGGAGAAATCATCCAGTTCCAAACCAACTACATGACCACAGAAGAATTTGGAGATGTGAAAGCTCGTCAGACTTTCACCATAGTAGGAGCAACCAATGACAAAAATATGGAAAAATTTACTCGTCGCGAGAAGAAATTGGAGAAACGGTGTATGGTTCGCTGTAGCATTCGTATATTAAGCCTTGAGCGCTCTCTCAGGCTTCATAAACTTAGTTCAAGGAGAGCGTGCTTACCGCAGGAAAGAACAGTGAATACTTAATGAAAACCCATTACAGGTATCTGAAATGCAATACTTTAGCAAAACCGTATCAACTTTCTATATTTGGATCATAAATATCTTTACCACTTTATGTGTTTTTACGTTTTCAACATAATGCATGGATAGTGTTTATATTTTGCCAATAATATAAAGTACAGGAAATCAACAAACTGATGCTTATACATATTCTTGCATGTTACGTTACTGATATTATTAGTCACCACAGGAAAGGATCGTGATGACAGTTGAATATAATTCAACCTAAAAGGCTCCCTTGTAAAAATGGATAACTCCATCCAAACTAGCCTCTCAGAAATGGAAATTTTTACAAAGTTTACGCAAAATAATTTCATACCAAACTGTACTACATAACTTTATAGAATGGAATACAATAACTGGTACCTTCATCATCTAAGGTTATATAAAAACTATTGCAAACAATGCAATTATTTATTGTAATTTTGTAACTGACTGATTATTTAAGTTGAACGATGCAATAATGAGATTTAACAAGCGGTTTCAATTAGCTTTAATTTGCAAATGACATTTTGTCTAATGATTCGTAATGTACATTCATTTTTTTTCAAAATTCCAAAAACTAGAATTGTACTTGAGAGACGCGAATATTTTGTATTGCAAGTGCAAGCATTACATAATAGCTACATATACATAATATAAGTAACCTGTCTATAATGTATGATCTCAGTGTTCCCCAAATATCTAGAAAAGGCTTTTTAATAAAAAAAATATCAACAAGTCTATTATCAAAGGCCATGAACACTGCACAGTTTCAAAAATATCTGAATACTTCCCTCATCTGGCCATTGTTCCACTATTATTTTGCTACCAATATATATACATGATGAAAATTAGATCTTCAAAAATAATAGCTTGGACATCAAAATTTTCAAGTATCCACTTCAATACTAATAATAGCCATGCTTGTTGATGTGTACTTTTTTCTTTGCATTTGAGTTTTGCTTTGTACATGCACACACTACAATAACGTTATACAGTAAGTAAATTAAAGTAAAAAATAAAAATCTTTCCATAAATGTCCATAGTCCATAAACTAAAAAAAAGAATGTATACTCTTATTTATGATAAATAGGCAGGGTATGGAATTTTGAAAAACGAAAGAAAAAAGTTTACCGCTTTTAATTTGTGAATGGTCATTCCTAATTTAAAAAAATAATAAAATGCCATACTCGTTATAAGTTTAATATTATTATCACGTATTTATTATTACATCATACTAAAAGTAGGCCAGGTTAAAAAATAAATAAAACTTATAATATTCTACTCTTCTAAGGCGTAGCGATTGTGATAAAAACAAACCACTGCGTTAGATTTTTAGGTTTGACGACTGATTGGATGTGTTGTGACAAGTATATAAACTAGTGGCTAGGAACTACAAATACTGTAAAGAATAGATTGTTTAAATTAGTGCAAACAAGAAAGAGTGCACAAATCAGTGCGCTGTTGCAATGCTGCATGCACCATACACCCACCATACGTTCAATATTTTGAAAATGAAAATGTTTCGAGCAATGAAAGAAAATGTATAGGTAGTTAACTTGCTAAAGCAAAGATATAGGATTGGTACTTTAAGATTTGTATTTGTAAATAAATATTTAAAATATTTATAGTATTTAATTCTGTATTTTACCTTCTGTAAGTTTTTTAAAATGCTAGTAGTTAAATACTTATGGACAAGAGATGGTTTTTCACAGCGTGCGTCTTTCCCAAATGTGTACGTTCAAGTGTAATAAATTAGTAAAGAAAACTAATAAAAAAGTAAGTTAGAGCATTTTTTTGTATGTAACTTTAATTCCTTCTTGAGAAATATTTGTTTTTCAAATTAGCGGAATTGAAAAAAATTATTAAATGTTAAAGATATTTATAAATTTAAAGTACATAATACGGTCGTAAATATAATTTTACACCTATCTATGACCTAAGTACATACATGCAGTCATTTGTACACGAATTCACTCAGAAAAGAAAAAGCTTCGAAAAAAACAATAATAATCTTATAAAAAAGGTTTTTGAATACAAGTCTAAAAGTGTTATTTGTATTGTAAAACTGGAACCGTAAAGGGAAATAACTGGAAGGATTAATATTTGTGAATTTTAAAGCCACAAGAATCCGACATAAGCGTGACTAAAGCTAAATATTCGTTGTAAGTATGGGTTGTACATGTACAGTCCATTTTTTGTAGGAATCTTATTCTGCGAAAGGGAAAAGTCAAGATCTTTCATGAAAATTATGTTATGTATTTGAATGTTGGAACATTACGGCTCATATTAATTATATTATTACTTTCTCAAATTGGTAAATATTTACTGCTTGCTATAATGTGGTAAAGAAAGAGAAAAAATCATCTTCGAGTGAAAGCGATATTTTAGTAGTGAATACATATTGGAAAACACTGACATGGCAAGTTTAGGTATTTTTAATGCTCGGACAAAGTTTTCAATATTAGTCAAATCTAAGATAGAATTTCCAATTTGACATGGCATCATATTATACGTGTCAATTGGATTTACTTTTCGCTTATAAGGCTAATCAATGCAACTAAAACTAACTGATGACTACGCATTATTAACGAATCTCTCTATGAACGGCAGACGATCTGCTTTAAAGTAGGATAATCATTAGCATACTAACCACAAAGTAAGTAAATATGTGATAAGAAAGCTTTATTGCTCTGCTTTATTTTTGATTTGACATTCATAATTTTTAATTACCACTTAATCAAATTTGTGAGGTACAATTTAGCTTGAAGTGTATTTAGAATTCAATACATGAAGTATAAACTAAAAAATACATGAGCTACTTAAAATAATATATCTCTAGACTTTTTATTTAAGAACAAGGAGATTACCTCTTCTTGCTTTACACCAAACAATTTGACGTGAATTTTGATATGCTAGCAGAAACATTTGCAATTATTGCAATTATAAACTGCGTAAAGGTCCTCAATAAGGTAAAAAGGTACATATATGCAATTTGTACTGTCAATACCAAGAATTCAATTAGCCGACAAGTTTCGCCTAACTAGCGATTGCTAATTTGGCCATACCCAGAACTGAATTAGGAAATGAAATGGCCTGAGATTTAGAATAGATAGTGTCAATTGTGACGAGAAACCTTCAAAATTCTGGCGCATGTTTCCTATTTGTATTCATCAAATAAATAAACTTTTCAATGAAAAAACTGCAAAATTAGAGTCAGTGACGTAACGTATGCCATACTTAGCATTATTTGTAAAAAATACACATATATATAAACTTGTATTACATTTAGTAAAAAATAGTTCTTACGGTACTCACTTTTTAACAATAATTACAATGTGGTCTCACTGTAATGTAATTCATAATGGCTGTTGCTGTAATGTAGTAAGGTTTGTTGTTGGTAAGTTTACCTTTATACCGTAACGTAACTGTAATTAAGCAGTATACTACTGCTCCTATTTATTCATTTTTAGTTTTATTGTCAAAAAAGCTATTCTTTGTACATATGCACACCGCATAAAATTCAAATATACGTATGAAAAATAAAGAACAAACAAAAAATTAGCAATCATTGAGATTTGTTTTTCTTCGGAGTAATGTTAATCAGAAAAAAAATTTATTTTATGTATCACACAGACCAGACCCTTCAGAGTACAATAATTATTGCGAATGTCTACCCAAACTAAACTCTTTCTCAAGAATTCAGTAGAAGTAGAAACAATAAAAAGCATAGTAGATACTTGAAGAAATGTCAATGTCCTGGGATAATTTAAAAAAGATATTATTATTGATAATATTGGTACTTCTACAGATATTTATAGAGCTAATTTTACGGTCACAATAATAGCTCAAACTTGCAGCTTGGAAAGACAAAGGTTTTATTTTTTAATGCTGAGTACACTGAGTAGGGTCCAATTGTTTACAATTTTCCTGTATATCAACGTTTTCACTACTTTTTTTGGAAAAATGACATTAATGATGCCTGCTTAGTTTTTCCAGGTGCGTTTTTTCCTGATGCATTAGATTTAGCTGATTGTTCAGCTGTCTTCTTTGGCACCGACTCTTTAGCAGAGCTCTTTAACGTATCGATGTTTGATTTTGTTGGTTCATCCTTTTCCTTCTCCATGTCTTCATCTTCAGATACCATGACTTGCTCCTTCGTTGTAACTTAATGCAAAACATAAATTTGAGTATTAAACTTTTTAAAATAAACTACTGATACATAACTATACTAGTTAAGTAGTTTGTCAGTATAGTTAAATGTTCACCTAGAAATCCATCCTTGTCAACATAACTTTTAGAAATCATCTTTGAAACACGTCTGCGCCCGGGTGCCACGTTTTTGGTGTCTTTTGCTGGTGGTGGATCTTTGATTTTCTTTGTACTTTCCTTACAGTCGTCATCGGAATCTGATTCAATCTGGATCCGTTTACGTGGAACGGGAGACTCAGGTTCGGAATCTAAACCAATAAAAAGACGTCAATGTAAATGAGATTAATCATATACACATTTAATATCAAATCATGCAAAGCTTTGCGGAGATATTAAACAGGGATGGTACATCCTGCTTAATATACACATTACCTCCACCTTCACCTTCAGACATTTTAGTATCTTCCTCAGAGTCTGATGACAACACATCACGAATTCGTTTCCTTTTCCTTGTATCACTGTCCTTTGATCGAGTTAAAAGAGATTTTGGCCCTACAGAAAGCGAAAATGATTAGAATGAAATTAATCGAATAAGAATAAATGTAAACTAAAATTGATAATAAAATAAAATTTTAACGTTGGTCATAATACGATACGATACAAAATAATACTAATACTAACCATTTGTTTGTGTTTTAGAACTTTCCTTCACTTCAGTATCTACCTTCGCCTTTTCTACCTTTTTCGTTTCTGATTTTGGTTTCGCAGTTGCAAACATAGACTTAAGTCTGTTGGAATCTTTCTTTTCTACTGGTGCTGCTGATTTAACCGGTTTCTTTTCCTGCACAATATGCTCTTCCTTCCTTTCATTAGCGCTCTCGTTTTTGTTCTTGTGCTTTCCATTATTACTAATCTCTTCTCCATCTTTCTTATCTTCCTTGGATTTATTAACTTCGTTAATTTTTGGCTTTGGTGGTACATCTTTCAAAGTTTGAAGCATGCGACTTCTATTGTCTAAAAGCTTTTGTGATGCAGAGCTCATTATAGGTCCAAAACTAAAAATATAAACAAAAACGCCTAATTGTTGATAGTTCAATTAAAACACATTTATCAAGTGTGTAATTTCGTTTTCATATTAACTTACTCTACTGGAGTACGACCTTCACTATCTCTCATGGGAAACTCAACCAAACTCTCAAGTACATCGTTGTTATCAATGGGAAAAACGCTTAAAGAGTACATATGGATGGAAAAGATTTTTGTGTATTTCGTTTTTAAATCTTCCAAATTTTTCTCTTTGCAAATGGAAACTAAATACGCTTCCAGGTCATCACTAGCTGATTGCGACGAATTTTCTTCTGAGATTTCTTCCCCCTCTCTTCTCCCCATTTCTAGCATCCTCCTTCTCGGCACCATTCCGCTTACATAGTAAGTTGCATAGATATTCTTTCCTTCGGCCTTTGCAGTTTTATACATGTGGTACAACATCCTACGTGTAAAAGACATTAAGTTTTAAATTCATTAGAAATAACATTAGCATCACCTTGTCATGAAGTTATTTAGTAGAAACGCACTGTTTAGCGATGTTTACATGGACTCCGATCATCATACTGACTGTTTTGTAATTTATCTGAAAAAGAATAGACATACAAACAACGACATCAGGTTTAAAGATTTCAAACTTGTATTTTTCAGTGGATACGGTTGACTATATTGAACAGCAATACGCTTTCTTCCAATTCTAGAGGCTTTCACTTCCGCCGGGAGATATCGGATAGAGAAAGATAAGAAATTATTTCACAATACAAGATTTTAAAGGTTAAAAAACACGAGGTATTTTGCAACTGCCTACCAACACTTTCAACTAACTACCTACAACCTATATAAAATACGTTTTATTAACGGAAGCATCACAATCGCAGATAATGCAATAAAATTATTGCGACATACCGCTTTCTTCTCATCATGTAGAACCTCCCCAAGCTTCTCCAGATACGACTTATCAATTTTGGTCATTTTTAAACGATTGAGCTGTGCTGTCAATGCACAGAGTTTTGTCAGTCTTTTCAAGCGGCAAATTACACTTCACTTAAAGTTAATTCTTGTAACCAAGTTTGATACAATAGAAAAACTAAACTGACTTCTTTAAATGCATTAGGTTTAAATAACAGCTATCATGTAATTAACTGTATGCAGATAGATATTAATTGCTTAGAATTTAATTAACAAGGCCAATGTAAAAGGAGCACAATTTACTCGCAAAGTTGAATGTTCTTTGACAAGAAAATCATGCGTATGAACATTGTTTTTGTTTTACTCTCGTCTCACACAAATGAATTGAATACGTTACCCGCTCAGCTCACAGCTAAAAAATCATAAACTCGAAACAAGCGTGTACACTGTGTACACGGGGTGTACTAGTACTACACGTTCAGTATGTGAACCTGTGAACAAGAACAAGCACCAACAATGCAATGCAAGATGTATGCAATACATCTGTATTGAATTCATACTGATTTTTCAGGTCTTCGAAAAGTATACCAGGTGTGTGTGTATTTATATGTAATGTGTAAATGTAAATTCAGCTACAATTTAACTTTGTTCACTAAAAATGCTGTCTCGATTCCCTTCAAATGGGATTCATATTTATATCAACTATCCAGTAAGTTTATATATTCTCCTGTTCCCCCACCCAATTGTATTGTACGGGGTAGTAGTGGTATCATTTGTGGATTTTAAAATACATTTTGTCGAGCTTTAAATCTTCAAAAAATTTCAAAATTTACTAAGTACATTTCCAAAATTTACATTTAAAAAATTCATTAATTACTTCTCCCGCACATCTGGTTATCGTCAAAAACATTTTTCCATAAAGTAAGACATCAAGTGCTATATAATATAATTAAAGTGTGTATTGTTGCCTTCTCGTATCGTGTAAGATGGTTTTTTAGACTATAAATTTTGACTGCGGAGAAACACGAGGATTATTGAATATTAAATTTTTTGCAGGTTTTACAGGAAGTATGAAAGAGAGAAAGGAAGCAATGCGGAGTTGCGGAAAGAAGTTAACTTACTTTTAACATAGGTATATGATTATCATGTCATGTAGATTTTTTAAGTCTGGCTAGTGAGAGGCTAGGTGGTGGATGCTCAACGTGTGGTACACTAAAAATGAACAGTATTTTTATATGCGTGTGTGCCATGCCCAATTGCATTTCCATTTGCACAGTACTTACTTACTACTTACCAGACAGACTTGCCTTGCGTATGTTTTCTCCCTGCTCGTTCACATACACAAAGACTCACTCTTATTGTCATACTAAAATATCATGGTTCACCGTTCACCTTTCTTATATATCAATAGGTAGGCTGAATACAACAACAAGGTATTCTATTCACAGTTATTAATAATGCAAAAGGTAACCCTTCCGCACACTATTTCGAAATACTAATACTCCTTCCTGAATCAGGATTCCTGATGCTCGAATTCACTGGGATTATACAATGCACGCATAATGTACAATGCAAGCTTGACTCAATCATGTAAAAATAGAAGAAATAAAGCGACTATAGAAAATACAACTTCTCTTCATTTTCTAAGGATCTAAGTTTTCTAAGGGTACATGGCGATCATTAATGGCCCCCTGAGTAGTTTGCTAAAAAGCTTTTACATTCTGTCATGCTACCTGCTGTAAATACGCAGAAAATCTACAGTACATTAGGCAGATTACAGAGGTAATTTTCAAAGTACCCGCAGAACCCTTAAGGATAATCGTGCAGGGTTGAAAATCAAGACTTCTTGACCTTGATCTGAAGAACCTGCATATGAAATCTGAAGTCGATCGGACCAAAGGTTCAAGCGTTATAGCGCCAACGGCCGGACGGACAGACTGAAATAAAACAAAAATAAAAAAATGTCCAAGGATGACGCTTTGCATTTAGTTTGCAATTAATTTGCCAGGAAATCTCCGGGTGACTACAAATTGTAGTCTACAATACGTTGTTTCATTTGAATGCTGTGCTGAAGGGCTGCATTCAATTTTCTCGGGTTGAAAACTCTTTTGGGGCGAAAGAAAGTGTGTAGAATATGCTTGAAGTTCACGAACAAAAAGATGCATTATCCAATATTCCGTCCGCAGTCGTCGTGCTCTGGGTTCATTCATATGGTGGATATCTGATTACTAGCAAGAAGACAAGCAAGGCGAAGTGAAAAGACGAGTAAGATGTACTTCATTATCATTACTACGATCCTCCATACATTCATATAATATGCTACTACAACAGACAGAGACACTAGAACTAGCACGGATGAAAGCACAGGTTTTTTTGCAAAATACATAAATTGCAAAGTTTTATAAGTCACTTTTTATAAGCAACATCCAATGAATATATTGCATTGAATAGATGGCTTCGGTTTGTACAAAAGAATGCAGATTTTATAGGGATAATTAATACAAGATTTTGTTTTCAGAATTGGAAAGGAGTCAATGATTGAGAAGCGAATATTAAACGTCAGTAAAAGTAGTCAGTCAATATGAATGTTAAAAGGAATTAATGGCAAATTGCAATCTAGAGTTTGACGATCGATTTTTATTAGTGTTGTGCAACCACAACCACAAATGCAAATGTGGACTTTGATGTGGTGAAAGTTGTAACAAAAAAGATACAAATTTACTTGATGATTCTGTTCCAAAATTAAAGTGTTTGTTTGTATAGGCGAATTACTTGTTTGTTTATTGATTATCGACTGTTACTTTATATGCTGCTTTTGCTTTAATGGTCATTGACCATGTGATTCTTTCACCAGGTATATTACGTGCATATTTGGCATTTAAATACCAGGTGTCGATGTAGCCTAATACAAACATCAACAAAAGTGTGGTTAGTGGTTATTAAAGTGCTGTATATGGCGTACTATTACTATTACAGTCAATTTGTAATTCTCAATATATTCTCATTATCAGTCAGTGTTTTTTTGTAAAAACTACGTTCAGGCCAAATTCTTCAGGTTATATAAAGGCGCAGTGGTTTCGAGTTCCGTGCACGTTTACATAATAAAGTGGCGAAATATAATATGTTTTGTTTCTAGGATGGCATGCGAGATTTTATGCGATTCTGAAATTTTGATGTGTGACATTTGTTAACGTTGTGGTGTCCACAGTCGGCATTATTCTATTTTCAAGTACCTGACGGTTTGTGTGTTTCAATTGTCAATTGAAGTGACTTGCTAACTTGCATGATGAACTTAAAGAAACTGGCAAGAGAAACATGTAACGAGTAGTTATGAGAAGTGAAGTTAAGAGAAACAAGAAAGCGGACATTGTTTAATCATCGATATAACAGGCAATATATAACAACTAAATATTGGTTGACCTTGTGCTTGCTACAATGTCACAGCCACAAACGCCACAGGACCGTACACCACCCCAGATGACCACACCGTCACCACCACCAACAGCACAACATCCTTTTTCCCTTCCATTGACGCCGTCGTCTTCCACATCTGGTTTGTGTTTAATATCTACGGGGGGTTGTGGTGGAGCGTCCATCATATCTACCGATGCGGAAGTCGCCAGAACGTTTGGAATATATAAGTTAATTCTGAAAACTTTGGAACAGATAGCAACATCCGATGTTGTAAGCAAACTTTCATTGTTATTGCCTTCATTAAACTACTACTTTTGACTGTTAATCATTTTTTGCCCATTTTAATGTTTCTTCAATATTATTTTATTAACAGGTATATATTCCAAAAGGCGAAGGCAGCAGAAGTCGAAGCAACTCTGTATGCGAAACAGAAGTTCAAATCATTAACCTTGGTTGTGGTTTTGACACTTTGTACTGGCGTCTAAAGAATGACAGAAACATTCGAGAACGTTGGAGTAAAATAAGAATATCCTCGTTTGTTGATGTCGACTTCCCATCCACAACAATGAGAAAAGTCCATTATATAAAAAACAACAAGGCACTACTAGCGACTTTGAACAACGACGGTGAGTTTTTATACATGCTTTCTTCTGATTGCTTGTGACGAAATGGCTTATAAAGAGCTAATTTTCTCTTTCCTTATGCTTTTTAAGATGGGGAAATCAGTATCAGCAAATTTGAATTGAACGCGTTTGACTACCACATAGTTGGAACAGATTTAAGGGATATTAATCAAGTATGTTTAAGTTAACAGGAATCTTTAATTATTTATGAAAACGTGTTATAATATAAATCAGAACACATTCAGGACCACAACAACGGTATATTTTTATTTTTTACAGTTTGGATCCAAACTACTCTCATGTGGTATAAAATTTGATCTTCCTACAATATTCTTGTCAGAGTGCGTTCTAGTCTATATGGACACGAAGTCATCCTCTGCATTACTCAAATGGATTAGTGATAACTTCAGAACATCGTTATTTATTAATTATGAACAGGTACGCTGCAGAAAAGCATAGCTTTACGAGCGCTAATTACTTCAAGTTAACATATTTTGTTGAATAACTGCAGTTATATAACTTGTTTTAATTCTTATTGCGCCAGGTAAACATGATTGATAGGTTTGCTGAAGTTATGCTAAACAATCTCACAATGCGTGGCTGTAGGCTAGCAGGAGTGGAGTACTGTAAAGATCTCGCTACTCAGAAAAATCGGTTAGTAATTTTCAAGCTCAAACTAAAAGATACCGTTCATTTATTTGTATATGTATATATCGTACAGTTATATTTTACGTAATTTAAAAATCTGATCTGTTCTTAGGTTCTTGGAAGCAGGATGGTCTGGTGTGAAGGCGTGGACAATGAACGAAGTTTATGCGTCAATACCAATGAAAGAGATAGAACGAGTTGAAGCAATTGAAATGCTTGATGAACATGAATTACTGAAACAGCTTTTTGATCATTACTGTATTGTCTTATCGTATAACGACGCCACTACCCTAAGTTTAGATTCAGTTGAACTGGTGGGGTAAAAACTGTATTTCCTATTTAATTTAATACTTATTAATGATCGAGATCGTATTTAAATAATATTAATTAGTATACAAATTATATTAAGTATTTAACAGTATGTTTACCTGAAAAAGTTTTCTTTCATGAAGAAAGAAGTAAATAATAATAGCATGTAGTGGTCAATCATATACGTCAAGCGTCAATTTCGAATTATAAAATGATCGTTTTGTTTGTATTAAGCGTAATGGTTAACTACAAGATGTGTACTGCATGTACCATTATAACTGTGCTACTAAATATAGTGTAATTCGATTAATATAGTGTATCACAGGATTATATTGTTATATTTGCGAAACGACGCCCAATTGGCAAATTCAAAGACGAATCAACAAAATTACAAGACTTATTCGCGAAAAAATCTTGGGAGTAGATGTAAGCGAGAAAATGTTATCTATGTAGTGTAGTGTAAAGCGTAAACCTAATCAGACCTAACTAACTACAAATGTATTTTATTTCTATTGTAATGAAATATGCTTTTTTTGTGTAATTAGTGTAAGTTCCACAAGTGGGAATGAAATGAACAAGAGCAAAGACGTGCCCATTTGAAATAAATTTGAAATGTGGTGAAGAAAGATGAAAGTACATGACTTATTTAAAGCCAAAACGTGCTCCAGAAGATATAAACTAATTTAAAGGCTTAAATAAACTTTACACAGTTTCTTCTATGGCAAGGTATACGCGTATTATTTCTATAATAATAATTTTCTTCAAGTGTTCGTATTTCTCATCTCGAAAGTATTCTTTAATTGGTAGTTTAAAACGTTTCACAAATTATTAATCATTGTAGAAACAACCATTATGACGTACATAAAATATATGTGTGAAGTAATAACGAAAAATAGTAACGAAAAAGCTTGAGGTAACATAAGTCATGTAAGGTCAAATGTGTAATCGGTTCTTCAGAATAACCTGTTGTTGGTCAGGAATGGGTATAGTCAATGCACTTTGGTTTTGTTAGTTGTGACCTTAAAATAGTTTTTTTTTCAGTCAATTGTGATTTTGTTAATGTGGCGCACTATAGATCGCAGTATAGTTTGCTTTCAAAAATAACGTAACGTTGTACTATTTTTATTCTGAATATTCTGGTAAATCAGACAAAAAATGTTGAATGTTGAGTTCACATATAATCGGCTGGGGTTACGATTAAATAAAAAATATTACTAATAATAAATAAAAACGCACCGAGTATATAATTTATTGTAGTGCTTATTTTGTTATAGAGCCAAATTAAAATTATAGAAATTAAGTCGCTGAAATATTCAAGCAAAATTATTTTTAGATCACTAGATAAAATGTATTTATACATACGTGTCACGTGTCTATAATCAAGGTGACGGTATTTTACTGATCAGGTCTTGAAACACTGGATAACCTACTGACTTTTGATTGAGAGAATTATAAACTCGTACGGCTAATTTATGATCAAGATTTTGATACGAAAAGTTCCACAAATTAATGGCAAGATTCTCCATTTGATGCAAGTCTCCCCAATCGATTATTGCAGAAAATAATTCCAAACTCAGCCTTGCCTGAGAATAAAAAATATGAATTTATTATCCCCAATTTAAAAAAACATGCTATGTTGAAAACTTTATTGTAGTCGCTCACTTGTTTCTTTGCCTGGTTCTGGTCACCGTAAGTTTTTATCTTTGTAAGAAGATCGTTAAGTATGGTTGCGGCCAGAGAATTGATTTCAGTGACAAATTGGTTGGCACCTCCATACAAACTGTGATTGTTGTCAACTTTCAAAAGAGTCGAGTAATTAGAATTGAGGATAAAAGATAGTGGTTTGTTGTACATGTATAAATATGTATGTTGTATTATATTCATTTTACCTCCAGTAAACTCATAAGGGTACTCACTCTGTGCATAAGCACCTAAAAGCGAGAGAAACCTCAAGGGCAATAGTGGGGATGACCAGTGAATTGTCATTAGAGCTTTCAGTAAATACAACATGGACTCTTTCGGATGATCAGGAACTGCCAGTAAAGTACTTAGCTGAAATTTATAATAATTAATGTACAGTAAGGACAATATGTTTATGTTTATGGATAACTATCAGTATCCCCGAGCAGGGTAATTCACTGATAGATACAGATTTACATTAATCACATTCACAATATATTACTACTCCATTTTTATATATTTATTGTTTAGTTAAAAACTACTTATTTCACTTACCAGATTACTAACATACTCAATAATAAACGGTTCTCCAACTTCCAGTTCATCCATTTCTTCGCTTAGCAAGGTTATAGCAGCTTTGATGCACGAATCTCCTATAAAATCATTTCAATTTTCAACCATAAGTAAATTAGGTATTTACAGTACTGTAAATACCTAATTTACTTTCAACCACATTGATCACGATCATTAAGTGTGATAAGTAACTTTATTATACTCTCTCTACATACCTTGGCTAACGCATTGATTAGTGTATGCTATTTGACCCGTAAGTAGGTATAATTGTAGTTGAGTATAACTGCTTTCCAGAGATGGAATAGTAATAAAGGCGTATGCAATGCATGCCGAAAGAAACCCTCGAGTTCGCTTGGTGTGATGACCTCCTACAATACTGCCTACCTCCATTCCAAGTCTACATACACACTGAAATTTTTAGACAAAAAATTTTAAAATAGATCCACAAAATATTCTGCAGTCTAAATTGGATATATATCTGTCCCACACTTTAAGCTACTTTTAGACTCTGTAACACCGTCGTTTGCATATTTTAAATTACCTGTACGAGTTGGACCAAAATGTTGTCAATATTCATGAACGTTCCCCTTGCTTCATCGTAAAATTGTAATTGTTTTTCAAAGTCTCGCCCAAAATTCACACGCAGGATAAACGTATTTATTAGTTGGCCAATTTGCTTAACCTCATCCACTGAGGTAAGAGCACTGGAACCAAAAAAAATTGCCGCATTGAAAAAACTATCTGCAAAACATACATACATATAATTGTAATCGTAGTATAGTTTTCACTTACTCCACGGAATCATGAAGCAGAGAAGCTATATGCATTAGAGTATTAATGATGATACTGTCCGACAAGCTTTCAGAATGTTTTGAGGAATACGCTACCATCACATTTTTTGCTGCTTCCACATTTAGCATGGTCACAATTTTGACGAATTTGTTCTAAAAGAAAAAAAAATATCCTTGTATAAAGTAAATTGATCTAATCACACTAGATAAAAATTTAAAAACTTGCTAATCAAGTAATATCCTTACCAGCTTTAATAATTCGGTTACATCTTTCGAAAACGCAGTAAGCTTTTCAACGATCGCAGCCAGTCGATTCTGATATTGCTCTGCATTCCTAAAGGAGATACGGGACAAAACGTCATCCAAAAATTCACTGACCTTCTCTACCTAGAAGATGATACACAATTACACAATTAACAATTAAACTAGATCCAGTCCTAAATGATTAAACCTTATCAATTATGATGTGACGCAACTGTACCCCAAAAAATTTGACAACAAATTCAATCCAAACTTGGCAACAATTTAAATAAGCTTCACGATTGGAAATCTTTTTTATTTCAGGCCAGACTCTCGTCCAAACTTCTTTAGCTTGATACGTTTGCATTTCAACTAATGTTAAACATAAACCCAGATTTTTCAAAATTTCAGAGACGTTTGTTTCAAGACTGATGCACATCTCTATTATGTTTAGACATTCGTCCCCAATAAAAGACGGTGGAAATGTATTCAAAACCGAGCTCGTTAAAACTGATCTCCAACTGTAATACAAATTTGTTAAGAATTTTTTGTGAACATTAAATTATCTGTAGAAATTATCCAACAAAAATAAATTTTTTTAAAATTAAGACGTACAATGGTGGGACATTTGACACCAGTTGCATTGTGTAATTTAAATGATCGCCACGATGCACCAAACATTGAAGTATCCAGTCTACTGCTGGGCTTAACACGCTCATATAAGTTTCCATTGACACTTTGGCGTTGACCAGTTGGGGGGAATTACGGAAGTTATCGAGTACCTGCGGACATTCATTATTTCTTTTAAAAAGTTAAAACCCGAATAAAAATCAAGTTGTCAAAATCCGCACTAGTTTGCACCTGGTCATGAAGTAGTAATAAATCTTGGAAACACTTCATATATAGTTCTTTGTCATTTGGCACCAAGTCCATTGCAACTCGACAAAGATAACATCTACATAAAAGAGTTTAACAGTAAAATGGTATTGCTTTCTATTGAAATAAAATGTGGAAACTCAAGATAACAGACTAACCGAAGATAAATAGCAACGACAGGATCGCCGATACCCCAAGCTGAATTCAGTAAACGAATAAGTATTTTCCCATATTCTGGACTGCAAAACAAAATGTAACATAGTATATATTAATGATAATAAAATAATTAGCCACAAAACTGTAGAAAATGGATGAATACAGCTTTATGTAAAGTAACTAACCTGGGTACAATAAATGAATATGACTTCAGTATAGCAAGTTCAATGGCAAGACGCGGAAGTAATTCTCGTATGGATCCCACTTTATAAAACCAGTTTTTGCACGTTTCTTTTGCAACTTCCGGCGGAAGCATATCACTACAAGATTTAAAACAAAACATTAGACAATGAACCAGTACCACTGTGTTCCTTTAAAATTGCAAACAAAACGCATTGATTATATGCACTATACTCTTCAGTTTTATTCTATACCTTTGTTTTCCTTTAAGTCGGCTGAAGACCATTTCACCAAATTTTTGAAGTATATCGGTGATTATTACAAATTTGCTAGGATAGAAAGAAATTACTGATGTATCGCCGAGGAGTTTGCAGCACTATAAATATGATTTATTATAAGTTAAAAACTTTAATAAAGATATCTGATTTTTTAATTTAAATTCTAGATAAATTGTCTTGTTTAGAACAAATATTCTCTCCACTCACTTGAATAGCTATTTTCAGTGCATTAACTCTGAGGTCTGAATTCCATGCTTGAGTAAGTTGCTGGTCAAGCTGACTTATCTATATCGATTATATACTCACACAATTAGTAAACAAGTATTTTTGCAGTTAAATGTCACAAGACAAATTTAAAATACCTTAAGAGTGTACTCTTCTTGTGACAGTCCTCCAAACGTTTGTCTAGACCCACAATCCAAATCCAACTGTTCCAATCTGTGCAAAACTTTCTCACTAACGCCACGAACTTCTAATATGAACACAATTTTATAGAATAGAGTAATTATTTTATTTACTTACTGTCTTATTTTATTTATACTTAAACTTCAATTATTTAACAGCATTTGTACCATGATCAGCAGCGAAAACTGACGTTGTGATTGACATTTTCTCTTGGGTTGTGAAGCGATGAAGAATTGCATTTTTCTTTACATTCCAAGGTTCAAAAGTATCCCGCAATGGTCTGGATCCTAATACAGGAAAAGAATCCAAATCTGCAGCCATTCTAGTCAAAGGATCCAGTTCGCTCATGCTCAAAGGATCCAATCCATCCAGTGGATCATGTTTGATTGTAATCTATAGTAAATTGTAGAATGTATTGAAAAAACATCAAATACATACAATGGAAGATTAACTGAAAACATCAGAAGTTTTTTAGTCAATAATACTTATACGCACTAATTTGCTAGATTGCTTTTCCAAAGGGTGGGTCACTGTTACCACACATTTCATCGGTTTTTTGGACTTCAACTTTCTCTGATAAGCGGTTGTATCAGTAGACCTAAAGGATTTTAATTAAAACTTGATTAAAACCACATTTCATTGAAATTTTTGGTACGCATCAAATTTGCTGAATTTCACTAACCACTTGTACATGATTGAAAACTAGAATCAATTTAAAGACAGCAAAAATATAAAAGTAAAACAAACACTAAACACGTTTTTACTGAATATTCTAATGAATGTGTTTCAAACTTTTGCTGCTACTCCACTCCGAAACGAAATACATCCACCATCCACCGTTTTTCAATTTTAATCTAAGCAAATTATTTAACCGCTCCCTTTTCTGTAATAATTTATTATTTTTGAGTACAGTTTACTTCAAGAACAGTCATCTGTTTGTAATTTTGCATTCTTTTTCATGTCTCATCATATCTCTGTCATATCATCTGTTTACTTACTCATCTCATCATCACTTTACCTTGTGGTGTTGGTTGACATTTTAGTTTGTATACAAACATACCATACAAATACAATACACACTTT
>JAHZMT010004999.1:0-14198 GCA_027743785.1 Sinhomidia bicolor
GCCAAAAAAATGAATGAAATATTAGTTTATTAATTCTATCATTTTTTTACTGATTTACAATTTTTCTTTCGTAATAATAATACATACAATATAATATGTACTCTATGTCGATATCACAATCACAACACCACACTCAACTTACTTTTTAAAAGTTTTCATGTAATCCTATTTAAAATTTTCAATATTTTTTTTAGATTTATTAAATTAAAATGGATAGTACTGTGTAATCATACGACTTTAAAAACTTTATTTTTACTACTACATACAATGGCTACATTTAATAGCATTTTCTAACATTCTGTGCTCTTATCATTTTTTTGTGTTAAACTAAATTTTGTATTAAACAACACTAAGAATGATTCATTTACAATTATTTTTAATTTTTTATTCAATTTTTATACAAATAATGAATGACAAAAATTAATACTCGTTCTTTTTTTTAACTCAAAAACTATAAAACATTTCAATAAAAGCGATGATTTCATTATCAAATAGAAAAATCTATATTAAATGTGATTACAACTAAACAGTTGTTGTGTACAGCTTTAAGTAACAATTTTGGACATGCTTTGATAAATAAAATATGAAATGTTATAATCAATTTCCTTTATTAAACCATCAATTGTTAAAACACAAATATTTTAACACTAATTCAAATTCAAATGAATATTATTTCTCCAAATTTTTCAATACTGCAAAATAAAATGTGACGACAAATCGGATCAAATGATTAACAGTAGTACAACAATATTATTATTTAATGCGAATACAAAGTTGAAGAATAGTCTCCATTATTTTGTAAATACACAACACATGCATACATGTAATATTATATGAATATCAATTAAATAAAGTAATAGTAGAAAAAGATGCGCTTGAAGTATATATTTAAAGTAAGACTTTTTAATAAAGAAAACTAAAACTCGTTAAATAATTTCCGTCAATGAGATCAGAAAATCATAAAAGTTTAAAATATGATTACCATTGACCATTATTAGAATTAAATCCATGATCAAATGAATGCCTGTAATAATATCATTTAAACCTTTTAAACTGCGCCAGGACGTCCTGAATGAAACCGCAAAAACGAACCTCATCGATTGTTTTATTATTTAACTCATGAAATCACGACGAGCTCTCATCCTGACACTTGACACCTTTCTTCTCAACCCCTTTCATTATGTTTATTTTTTGCTGATGTACCATTGAAATTAAAGTTTTAAAAAAGTTCTTGTGTGGATATTCCATATCTTTTCGATAAGAACTTACAATGCCGTGTCGATAGACTGTTGCAATTCAAAAACGTGATAAAAATAAATTGTAGACAATAATAATGGTCGATTATTAAAAGAATAACAAAAACTATTATTATTAATAATAACAGTAATAATAATGATAATAATAACGACAATCACTCAAGTGTGCATCATGCAAAAAAGTTTTACGCATATATATGTATATATATATAATTTTAATGCGCTTTCGCATAATATTTATTTATTAAGATTTGCTATCTACTACGAAATTTTATATGCTATGTAAAGTTTCTAACAATTAACTTTTTCTGAATGGACCTTTGTTCGATACCTCTCCAACTTCAACAATCCAACATGATACTTATATAATAGCAAGCAACAATGCTTTGCAATTCATGAGTTTGCCAGTGTGCCAGTATTAGGCTACGTTATTAGCAATGTGCTTGCTTGAATGACAACGCTGCGTGTGTTGCTCTCGCTGATTTTTTTGGGCTGCATACAAGCAAAACCAGGTGTATTCATTCCCAACGCCAACAAATTATCCAGCCGCAAGTAGTACAATTAAATAAATCATGTTATCATAAACTGCAACAACACCGGTTTATGCTATGTTATTATAATGCTAGTTCTATTTTTTAAATGTAATAATGACTAAATTGTTAGACTGGCTTAAAAATACTTTTTTTGCATTAGCAATGATTAGTTTGTGGTAGTGGTAGTATTCAACTAATGAATATTTTTACACACACTTAAATTAAATTCAGCTCATGTAATAATTAGACACAGCATAAACCATTTTTTTTTAGTTTTAAGTAATCTATTTTTCAAGTATTCTTTTTAACTTCCTAAATGCTACACGCCTACACTTACATAACTTAAAGTTCCGAGATGGTTTGATTGCATTGATTCTTTGGAAAAGTGCGTATAGTAATAATAAGCAAGCAATAAGTGGAGATTTTTATAGATTTTTTGTGTGATACGTCAACCTAAATTGTAATTGTTTTAATAATTACTCCGTGCGTGTCGTGTAGCAAGCTGTAACTTATTAGTTAAGCCAACTCTTGTAACGGCCGTACAAGATTTATAGTAGTAAATTTTACAAATTTAATTGCAGGCATACTTTCAGTTAACCCACAACAGAATAAATCCCGTCCGTTCATACACTCACAATTTCCCTATCATTGCTGCTATACTGATATATACTTTCTTTTATCATTTTTGATTGCCTCACGTTCACATGCACAATCATAAGTGACTAAACATTTTAAAAAAGAGATAAACAAATACGCTAATAATAATGAACTGAAAAGCATCATCTAAGTTGATTTGAAATAGTTTTTGATTGAGAAATATTAAAATATATACTTAAAAAATATCGACAAATTGTTTTCTAAAGCAGTGCGATGATGATGATGATAGTGACATTTTTTAAAAATTAAAGATGAGAATAAATTGTTCCGAAAAAAACTGTGAACTGATATATGTAATATATATAATATAAGGAAGAAAATATATAAAGCTAAACATTTTTTGAAAGCTCATGTATAAACCAGCTCTTGTATAAAATCCATATAACTTGTGTATTTATATCAGCCTTCGTCAACAGCAAAAGATGCATGCATAAAAACTGTTTTCCTTTTCATGCGATTTTTACCGTTTCTGCAAATATGAAGCAATGCACTAATGAACAACATTTTTAAATTGTTTGTTTTTTGCCTGTTTGTTCCATACAGTTGCAGTCATTCCGGACAACTGACTAGAAGTTTACTACACTGAAATATTTTGCTATTTAGCAGTATTTAAATTAAATAAATTCGGAATATATAGTTTTGGAATAAAATAATATGAAATGACTTGAAAAAAATGGCCACACAAAAATATTATGTATAGTGCTACACTGCAGTATCAATCAGCGCAATGAAGGCTTTGTCGCCTTCAACAAAGTAAATGTATATTGGCTAAAAGTTCTCTAGTAAATGGACAGCTAGCACATTTTCATATTACCTAATTATTTGGGGACAATAAAATGTAATGCCCAGTTTTAAACTAAAATACATAATAATAATTGTAAGAAGACTTAAGTTTTTCTTTTTGGAAAGATGACATATTTTTTGTTTGAAATTTTTATAACCATATAATATTTTTTTATACATGATCATTTTATATTCACAATTCACAATGAGTTTGTAATGTATAGAGAGTAGGCAATTGACCTGTGTATTTTTTATGTATGTATGAATATATCTTTTTAAGTGTTCAATTTTTTTGTTAACTTTGATTTGATTTTTGTAAAGATCCGCGAAGACATAGGCTATCACATTTCAGGTCCCCTTCCGTCTGTCCAAAAGTGTTTTTTAAGTTAATATCTCGTTCAATTTTAAAACGACTGTCAACCGTTGGAAAATAATGTCAAAAGCTTTCTTCATGATTTGCGTTCGTTCATATTATATTGTTACAATAATAATAACAGCTTTTTACAGTTATAATTTCATACATCTCTGCCAGTAATTTCCACACCTTTTCCAGTCCTTTCAATCATCATATTATTTCCTAAAATTTAACTTTTTTAAACAAATAATCTTTCTCATATACCTGTGCGTGATGCGTATTAATTTTTTTCTCGTAGTAGTAGTAGTAGTAGAAGTGATTTAACCACCTATAAGCTTTTCAGATTTCGCCCAGCACAGAAAACGTCAACATCTTTCGATTGATGTCACAAAACATTCTATTTTTTCTTTTAACCCGTTGTGTACCTAATTACTCGTACCAGTCACCAGTAAACAATTTAAAATTGGCATTTTCAATCCAACTTGCTTTTTTACTTAATGATCATTTTCTATATATGCATAGACCATTCATTCCGAGACAAGATATAGATAACTTACATAAATGCAAAAACTTCCAATTTATAACATGTAAAACGACTAATTAACCAGCGTGAAATACATAGTATTTTAACGATATTTTATGCATGATAAGTAGTGTGTATGTGTGTGTGTGTGTGTGAAGTATGGTTATAATAGTTGATGTAAAATGACAAGTTTAATGTCACGTTATATGGAAAACAAAATTGCAAGAAATGGTACATTTTGTGTTTCGTTTACTTCCTTACAGTTCCGACCTACTAATGTATTATTAAGAGAAAAAAAAACAAAAAAATTAACTGCGTTCCTCTCTCCCTGGCCATTTTACTACTTTTTTGTTTTTTATGCGTTTTTAAAATTGTAATCGAGCATCATCACAGAAATTCCCAAGTTCTCAAAGAAGTACTCCTTTTGAACTTCACTGTCACTTCATCATCGTTTTTTTGTTCATTTTCATCAATACTCATTCCAATCACACGTGCGGCACGACTTTCCCCTACGGAATACTATCGTTTTTCCATACTAAACATCTACACAAAAAAGACAGTAAAATACTTTCACTTCGACAACAGTCATCGTTCTGACCACACCCCTTTTTATGTACACACTATTTATGATGAGAAATGGCTAAACACATTATTATATGGTTCCTCCCTCTCCCTCTTGCTCTCATCATCATTCCTTATAATTTACACGCAAAAATCCGAACCTGTCACTAAACATTTTCCATTCTATTTTCGATGAGTGAATAATAATAGTAACAATAATTACGTAATCAATCGTCGTTGTATAATAATAATAATTTATCGGAATTAATAAAAAAAAGTTCAAACACGACATTTGTCCGTTCAAATGTCCACAGTTGAAAATGAAAGAGCTAATTAAATGATCAGTAAAAACATAATACAGATTCTTTTTCTTTAAATACAATACTTTTTTGGTTTTGTATAGTGATTTCTCTTAATAAAAAAATTCCTTCTCACACACATGTATCTTCTTTTTCTAATAATGCCATTTTTTACGCTACATAAATATTATGCCCTTTCCTTTTTTTGCCACCACCTTGATTTGACCCTTACGCAGTTTACTAATAAGTTTTTTATGAGTATTTTCTTGAAGTTCATACACGTACCTCTCGCTCACTGTTTTTTGTTTAAAAACTAAAGACAATAACTACAATTTGATGATGATAGTAATTATCATGACTGGAATAAAAAATAAAAAATCTTTTGTTAACATTGACAGTCTGTGTTCACTTCTTTGTGTGAACTTGTTGTTGCTTTTTTTACATAAAAAGTGGTAAAAGCCTCTCTCTGTACGAATATATAATATTTTTTTATCACTGAGTTTCAAAATTTGTAAAATAGATGCACAGTCAGAGAGTTGTTCTTGTTAAATATTATACATTCATGAAAGGACTTTCTCTGTATTTTTTTATTAGAATAATAAGAAAATGGTTTTGGACCCTACATTTTTTTGAAAGCCTCTTTCCTCTTGTTCAAATATTGGCCAAAACGTTTAACTCGCAGTTTGAATACTGGTAATAATTTGCCATTACACTGACTAAAATTGCACAGTTTGTCAATGTAATAGTCAGTGTAGTAGCAGAAGTAGTAGTTGTAGTAGTCGAGTAGCCTGATATTTGAACGAGAAGGAGAGCCAGCTTTTTAATATTCTGTTATTGAGGTAATTTCTACGAACGAACACTAACTAAATCCGTCATCTCGAATATGAACACAGACTGAATGAGCTCAGATTTTTTTAGTTTTTAGGTAATTTTTTTCCTCCTACACGTTTTTATAAAACCTTGCTTGCACAAAATGTAAAATAAAATTACCTATATACTTTTCCTTTGTTAATGTTGATTAGTCATCATAATCATATCATTTTTTTTACAAAAAAAAAAACAGTTTATGTAATGTAACGTCGTGTGTAGAAAGCAACATGTACAACAACATACTATATAATTATTATTTTTAAACTTAAATCCAAGCGTCCTCCTACTTATTTTGTATACGTGAAAATACAACGAATATATATATGTATGTATATATTAACAATAATAATAATTATGGAAGTTTGTCTAGAGAAACAAAGTTTTCATTTTTTTACCCTACACCCTCCTTACAAATCCTACAAGATGTTATACTTGCTATAAATTTCTCTTTACCAGACAATTTCAACACTTTCTCTATCTCTCTCGTTCTCTTCTCTCACATTAAGTTGCATTCTCTCAGCATTTTGTATTGCTGAAATATGCAAAAAATTAAAATGTAATAATAATAATAAGACAAAAAGTCGTCAATGAACTATAATAATAATAATAATAACAATGATAATTGTAATTAATATGCAATTTTCCAAAGATATACTTTGTTTCTGTTTCCATCCTGTAATTCTTTATCTGTATGTATGTATGTATTTTTTTCTTTAAAGGTTATACATTATATGAAATGAAAGACTCTTGAAAGATGACAAGACGGGAAGAGAAGAGATTCACTTTTTTCTTTAAATAATCTGCTGTTTTACATATAAACCTTGTTTTCCAGTCCTTTCAAAAGTGTTGTTACTGTTTTTAAACGTTTTTTAAAAATGTAGTTCTTTTTTGTGTGTTTGTGTGTTTTTGTGTGTAAATTTTGGTTTTTTTTATTTCTTCCCTACGCGATCCCTTTCCCTCCAATTTATTGACACCATCTCTCAAACAATTGTTGAAATTTTTTTTAAAACCTTATTATCATCATTCGTGTACCTAAAAGAGAGGATCTCATACATGTATACTTTATTACAAAGAAATGGAACAACTTTTGATGTTATTTTTTATGTCTACCTATATATATATATTTATAGGTATACACCTATTTAATAAACACCCTTATTATTATTATAATTACCTATTTAGTTATATATCGGTCGGAGATTTTTTTACAAGAGAATTCTGTAGTTGCATTTTTTATTATCAATACCGGTAATGTATGAATAAACTGTATTAATATATGTATTTAGATGTATTTCTACAGAATAGTACATTAATGTTGTTAAATATTAATAATTATAAGAATGGTGGATTAATAGGTAACTGTAAAAGTTTCAATTGGTATTAATACCTCATTGCAACAACAACTCATCTTTTAACTTGGTATTCATAAAATAACCGTTTTTTATCCTTCTTCTTCTTGTAAGTAATATAGTGTTAGTACATGTCACGGATGAACAAAAGAAAAACAGATGACGCCATTATCGTATAATGTATGTAACAGTTCTAAATCCTACAAAAAAATGGTTAAATCGAATGTATCTCTTAACATTTTATGTAATATATTTCTAGTATGTATGTATGTATATATAGAGGTATGCTAAACCATTTAGGTAATAATAATAATTACAATAGTATTAATGAACGTAGTAGTCATCTTGCCTATTGAAGAGATTATATATATATATCTTAAAATAATTAATATAAAATTTTTTGGTTATCTTAATAGTTTCACTGTAACTGCAATAATATTTCCTGCTTTTATCGTTTGTATAATTTTTTTAGAATGAACCCATTAATTAAACTTTGATGAATTTTCATCTATCTAGAGTCTTTCTACTGGTACTGTTTTTATAACGGAAACACTAGCTACATACCTATTATATGTATGTAAGTATTTTAACAGTTTACTTTTTTATATCAATATATATATATATTTATATGTTTATAAATGTACTTATTATAATTCTCTAAATATTCTCATGACTGTACGTATTTGTAATGTACGTGCACTCTCTCTCTCTCTTTCTTCGTTTTTCTACCTCCACCAACATGAAAATCTGTTCAACCGAACCAAAATCTTTTGAACAAAATATGATGATTAAAACATTAACAATAATAATTCTGGTAATAATAAACTGCCTTTCTATTATGGTTTGATTGCATTGTTAAGTACAAAATAGTGGTACTTTTTTGTGGTATTTTGTATAAGTGGTGATGAAAAGAATAATATTGTGTGTAAGAAATGTAATGTTTCCAATCTGATATTTGTAATATTTTTTTATTATCCGAATAATCCGATGACATCCGCCTAAAGTTCGATTTTTATATCATCAATTCAAATCAATGTTTTTTTGCAGTCGAGCGTTCATCATTGTTTTTATTAAATATATAATAACTATCATTATAGATTTTAATTTTTTTTGGTATGTAAAATTGTAGCCTTACGACGTATCCTCCTTTATTAGTATGTTGTATATATGGAAAATTTCACTTTTTGCCAGATAATAATATTATTTTTTATACACCTCGTTATAAAATAGAAGTTTAAATTTTAAAATTTCTTTTTTTATCATACAAATTATTATTTTTTCAAGGTAAGGTTTTCTGAGATTTTGTAGAAATAGTATAACTTTTTTTATATAGAAAAAACAAGAGTGTTAAAATGTTCTCAAATTGCATTGCTACTTTCTTTTTCTGCAAAAAAAAAAAAAAAATCTGCATTCGCAAAAGGGAGGACGGGTCCGCAACGATGAGCACAGGAACACGCGCACATACATATAAACCATCATTTTCTTTCTCATCTCAGTTCTCAAAATTGCCTTGTCGCCTTTTACTACACAATAGTACACATCCCTTCATCGTATTAAATTCAGAAATACTATATAACTTTTTCTTTTGTATCCTATCATACCATAATTACTTTTCAGATTAGTTACTACTTTTACTATGCACGTATCTATGTGCCTATCTATGTATATATAGACATGTATATATATATATATATATTTAGCTGTAGGCATACACATACATATATCGATTCCCTTTTCGGAGAGAGAGCACAGATAATTTCGGTTCTTTTTCCTTCTTCTTTCTTCTCTTCTCATCTAACTAAATTGACTACCTTTCATCTGCTATAATTGGATTTAACTTGTTGACTTCAAAAAAATGCATAGATTCGTGTTCACTCTTCGTTTTCATCTTTCTTCCTTGCCTACTTTTGATAATAATAATTATAATTATTACAAATATAGTTTTAAAACTGATTTTTAAATTCGACTATACATATTCTCAAATCTACACTGCAATCTACTACGCTTTCCTTTTACTTTATATAGAAGGGACTTTATATATATTTATATACCAAGAATAATGTTATTATTATTATGTATGCATGTTTACGGTTTCTTATCGTAAAAACGAAAAAGGAACATTTCGTTATTTTTTCGTCATTCTCACTGATTGGAAAATTTATCAATTCATTTTTTTCTTTGAATTGCTCTGTAAAATAATTTTATAATTACATTTTATGGACTTCCCTGTTTTCTTTATGTTATTTCAACTGAAACCGGTATTAGTACTTTCTTTACAAATATCAATTTAACTCTCTATCAACCTTTTTAATTTGCCGACTTATATATATATGTGTGTATATACACTTTTTGTATATGTATATTTGTGTATATATATATTTTAGTGGTGGTGGTAGTATAACGATAGAATCTTCTTTTCTCCAAAAAGGGTTTTACAAGTAGTATAGTTCGTAACACTAATCCGTAATCTGTACCAAGTATATATATATATGTATTTAGGTTTATAATATTCATTTTAATTAAAATAGTAATATTACCTAATATAACAATAATAGTTATATACCATTTTAATAGACTTTTCCTTTACACTTCATATATATATTTTTTTTTCTTCTATATGAGATTAGTGGTGGTGAAGTTGGAGTCAAAATATATGAGACTCAGAGCTGCAAATCATCATCATCAAATTTGATATATATATTTTCCACTACACGTTATTGACTTGAATTTTTTTGTGATGTAGTAACCCTTCTTATTATGCATCCTTTCTTATTACTTTCATATTATTTTTTCTACACAGATCAGTGTGATGTTTATGCTGAGGGTATAGAAGAAGAATAATAATTCATCGGTTAATATATCTTTGGTGTCAGTTGCTGTCTCCCAAATTTCCGGTGGCGTTGTGAATGTGAAACAGATCAAAACAATCAGCAACGCGAAGAAAAAAAGATCGACGAGAAACGCGAGGTAGTCTGTTTTCTATAATATTCAGTAGTACATGTACAGAGTTTAGAAGTAGTAGTAGTGGTGGTAGTGGTGGAAAAAAATGCAAAGAAGACTTTTTTTGTTCATTTCCTTTTTGGATTCTTTCAACAACACAATAAACATGTAGTAGTAGTAGTTGTAGCAGAGAGTGAGACCAACGAAAGATTATATGTTTAACAAACAGTCTTGTTGGAGACAAGACTGCTTCACTCAATTCATTATTATTTGTTTTTTTGCAGACTGTTTTGGTTACAAATGGTAGTGATGATTTGCCTAAGATTGATTGAGTGAGTAGTATAGAAAATACATACGCTCAACACAATCCTAGACTACTTTTTTATGCTCTTATTGTTGTAGCGTTGTTGTTGTTGTTGTTGATGGTGGTAGTAGTGGAGGTGGTGGTGGTGGAGGTGCAGTGATGGCGTTTATAATAAAACTTTTTTTCTGAACGTTTTTAGAGAGTTCAATACAGAGAGATAGAGAGAGCTCTTTCGCCTCCTTTTCAGCATGTTTCTTTTTTTCGAGAGTATGAATGACTCAATAATTTTTTTACAGTTGAAGATGTTCTCGTGTGAATATATGGTACACAGCGCCTTGCCTACTATAATAATATTTTATCCTGAAAAATTAAAAAAAAACAATCCAGTGGAATTAGTAAGCTATAATTGTACATGACTTATTTTATAATAATGAAAAAAATATTTACAAAATATAATAATTTTTGATAAGGCAGGAAAGATAAGTGTAATAGTTTGTAATTTTTTAAATAATGTAAGCACTTACAATTTTCATCCCGTAAAAATCTCCTGTTTAGAAGTAACCTCTGGGATATAGAGTCCAGGAACCCATGCGGCCGTGTTAGAAGCGGGGCACGCCAGGTGGGTGACCAGCAACTGCAAGATACGAGTATAAAGTCGTGTTGAATTTTATGAATCATTCAAACAGATGTATTCAATAATCTTTTATTAGAAATAGGTATCAGTAATACTTTGCCTTATAATTATTATACTAGCTACCGAAACAGAAAAAACGCACATTATATAAATTATTATTTCTGGCTTATTGCCATTCAAGTTATTTTGTCCTAATAATCGCAGTTTGCACTACTGACACTGAGACAAGCAAAAAGCTTATCGTATTCTAACTTCAAGAATAATTGCGAGTAAATATAGTATATCAACTTCAACGGAAAAATGAAAGTGTTTTGAAAAGCAAGCTTTCTCGCGAACAACTATAATAATAATATATTTTCTGGGGAAATCTGAAGAAAAAATTTGTAGATGTCCTTTTTCTCTGACTGACGATGGCTCTGTAAATGAGAAAAAAATCACTATCTACGTTTTTATTGAAAGCTGACAATAAATTCAGCGTATTTTACAGCAAAGCCAAAAAGTTTTTTGTTTGTGTAAAAGCTAAACTTTTGCTGCTAGCCACAAAGCGCATACTAACAAATTATTGTTTGCAGAAAACAAGTATAGAAAAACTGATTGATTTTTATTTTTGGAGAGAGTAGCAAACAGCTAAATGCATTGATTTTATACAAAAGCTCAATTTTTAGTACGTACAGCTGCTAAACAATACTATAAATCCAATCATCAGCATCATGATAATATTAAGTGGTTTTAAAAAAATAATGTAAAACATCGTCCAAGTTTGAAAGCAGGGGCATTGTGAGAAGGGAGTATATTCTTTTATTATTATTTGTATATACGTCTTTCTTTACATTCTTTTCTTTTTTACTTTAACCCAATCAAATTTTAACTAGATCGTCTACAACACTCGATTACATTTGCCTGAAACATTTGTACGCTACTCTTGAGTGAGAGTATTACAATAATCAATTTTCTGTAAGCTAATACGCTAACATTATATATCGTATCAACATCATCATCATCATCAGAGTTACCCTTTTTTTCTTTTACAAATGAGGTTTTCTCTCTAAAATATTATTTCCGTAAATTACAACCCAAATTGTTGTGTTTGAGAGGAAGCTTGTTTTTTAAAAAAAAAATAGGATTCCATTTGGTGATGTATTTATGTGTACACCACTCTGATTCAATTTCAATCCAATTTCTTCTTTGAATTGAATACATCATTCATCTCCTACTGTTTTCCAACTCTTCCACTCGTACCGACACTCCACACACCCCTGCTGACAATATCAACTTGAACCTCTTTCCATTCTTTTCACCATCACTTCTTTCCTCCAGCTAATTTCTCCCCTTTCATGTACACAATATAACCCGCAAACATAAAAAAAATCAAAAGCGACTTTGGTCTTTATTCCAACTGACACGTCGATCGAAAACCCGAAATGAGGATGATATTATGAGAGAGCAAGTAGTAGGCACTTGTAAAAACCCAATCTGGCATTAACAAAAGGATGAGTTAAGTAGAATCATCCACTTCACTCGTCGTTTTCTACTTGAAACGTTAAAAAAAGTAAAAGCGGCGACAGCACTTGTACTATGTGCTGCAGTTATACAAGTCTCCATTGTTGATTTTATTATTTAAACTACTTGATTTTAACAGATAAAATGTTTGTTTTCATTGTACAATCGCATACATATGTACTTGTACGGATGAAATGAGAGTAAAGTACAATCTTGATATCCATCAGTGGAATGAGAGTGGTAAATACGGTAAATAAGTTTGAAAAACTTCAAAAAAATATATATAATTTTTTTCTTTGAAAGTACACCGGAAGCATACAAATTTTAACCGAAAGTAAGTACAGCTTATACATTGTTTACTTTTACATGCATGGACTGTCTTTCTTTAAAGTGCCACAAATGCATGTTTGTTTTTTTTGTTCTTACTCACATCATATTATACTTTCACGCACGAGGAGAAAGTTTACTTGTTTTGTGTGTCCTTCCTTTTGATATATTTCTTTTGTCAAGTGAAAGAAAAATGTTTTAAAGAATATTATTCTTTTTTTGGTATGTGTGTGTGTTTCAAGATGCAGTTAAAGTTCAAGCAAACGAACAATATACAATTGTACATGACTTTCTTCACACTAATATGAAAACTAATGGAAGTAAAAGCATTATTCGTTTCTCCAAAAAAATACGAGACAAGTTGAAACGGTACGTTTATTTGACTTGAACTCGACAGTTTATTTTCTTTTCAACATCAATACTTGCCTCCATCTCTACCTACCTATATGTACGTTTCACTTGTATTTGCGTGCGTGCCAGTTACCTATCCTTCATAACCGCAATTACATCCCCCTTCGTTGTTCTCTTTTCCATTCTAGTGAACTGCTACTAGTCCTAGCTGCTCCTGTCGGTGTGGCACTTTTTGCCAGCCTAAATAATTAGGACAAGTCTATCAGCAACTTTCTCACAGAGGAAGTCAAACCGAAAAACTAGAAGTTTTTTTTATAACAATATCGTTTTATTAGCTAATTTAGCTGTTATATACCTACACAACATTTATTTATGTATATTTTTCATATATTCAGGTAAATAATATATAGCGAACGCATAGGTAAATTTAATTTTTTCCGTTCCCTTTTACTGAACCAGTTTAATATTTTTCTCGACAGACATAATCACAGTATTTATGCAGCATGCACTGCAGTTTTGCCTCAGAGAGTCAGTATAAATATATTACTAAAATTGGTGCGATTTAATATACTATACTAGTAGAATGGTGCAACATGTCTGCCTACCTACACATTTATTGTCTACACCAGAAAAAAATCTACACGCAAATTCACTGGGTCAGTGCAAACTTCTATAATATTTTTTTCCTTTGTCGTTCGACAAATCAGAAAAGCAGAAAACTTGGGGAAATCCCACACTTTCGCGTCGCTACTACTACTACTACCACTACCGCTCGATAAACATTGCAATAACAAGTCTTTAGGACGGCGTTTTTCAGCAATGAATGTGTTTATGATGATTGCATATTATTGCTCTGTGCTACGTGATAATATTCTTCTTCTTCTACTAATACCGCTTCCCAGTTTTAATTTGATCGTTCACTAGTATTTTGTACTCTTGTATTAATAACAATAATA
>JAHZMT010005000.1:0-12757 GCA_027743785.1 Sinhomidia bicolor
CTATGCATGCATGCACAATGCGGTCTAGTGCGTGTGTCCGCATGAAGATTTTAATAAAACGTTTGCACTACTTGAAGACCTTGGAGTATACACCGGGAAAGTACGGACACAGTGTAGTGATAAACTCTCTACACGTAATTATCATAATACTGTATTAACACAGGTACAGTTCGGATGAATGGCATAAATTCTCTTAAAACTCTTTAACCTTTCACCTACTTACCGCATTTACTGAAAATGCAAACATTAAGTAGTTTAAAACACCGATACTTACGAAGAAACTGTTTCTAATCTGTTCCGCATTTAAAATCTATTTTATCGCATTTCGTATTGTGGAAACATGTTAGCAAGTAAGCATACTAAATAGAAAATTCGGTTTTCCTTAATTTAATCCTGTTAATTAAAAGTCAAACTTTATCTTTGATGAAATACCATATCGATGGCCTCCTCAACTAAAAGCATGTTGTGGATGTAATGTTAACAACAATCGCTCAGAGCGATTCGCTCTGGCAGAGTTTTGTCAGCGTCTGTTAACTCATCGACCGGTTACTCTCGTTTTAAACAGTTCATTGTCAAAATTTGTTAGAAAAGGTTTTTATAAGTTTGGATAAGTTTTATGAAGACTGTCAAGAATAGGCAGCGTTAGAATATATTGCATATACCAATATTATGTAAGAAACTACGTTGTCATTTCCTTGCTTTATATTTAAAATGTAAAGCAAACGTATGACATATTTACATGGTCGTGTGATTTATGAAATGCTGATGCAATTTTTGCATCACGTCTGTGGCGCATGCATGTAACGTAAAACAGTGGGAGGAAGAAAAAATAAACACATTTGCCGGAAGTTTGCTAATTTCGGAAGAGGGTCGAATGGCATGGGCACGGGCTTGAATTGAAAAGAGAATGCATGCGATTTTAACTAGCACACAGAGTGAATAACGGAAACGCATATATTTTACAAGAGCACGCTTCTTTTGACTTTTCTGGGACTTTCTCGACAAAAGATTTACAGCAACTTTGAATTTTTTAAAACGTTGAACTTGCAGAAAGTTGCTGTTCTACTAGACTAGACTTGACAAAAACGTAGTATGTGTAGTTTGGCAGCTTTGTTACGGAAAAAAGCAGTAAGCGAACTGTAAAGCTAAGAAGCATCATCCTTGTGAAACCTTCATGAAACAAAGACGTCATGCCAATTTATATCCCTACCTACATAAACTTCAATACACAAACTTCACTCTATCCTTCTTTTTGTAACAAAACAAAATGTATGTCTAATGCCTAGTAAGTCGGACAAGTGCATGTATGTATAATATATCGTTGTATGGTAGCAAGATCCTAACGGACTACTGTACTGTAACGATATGAGTAAAGTACCACACAATTGTACAGCGACCTATTAATACATACATCGAAACAGTTAGTTTATGATATTAGAAAGTATATGTGATTCCTTGTAAATTTAGTCTTACAGTCTGTCAACCTACACGGTCGTCTGTTTGTTTTAAACCCCACATAGTTTGAAACTTGGTATGCAGCATCTGAGGATCTAATAATCTACTCGTGTTCTAATCTAGCTCAGCTGGACAAGCCTTAAAAGTTCTATAACCGTTCCACTGTTTCTCTATTGAGAATAATGCGAGTTGAAAAAATAAAACGAGAGATTATTTCAGCTTTATCTGCACCATTCAAGTTAAAAAAATGTATAAAGTATGAAAAGATGTAAGATTTTAAAAGCATTCATTTGCACTAAACATTCAGAGTTCAGATGGCTATATATTTACAACATTTACATGCATTATGTTGCACATACTACTCTGTTTAGTTGAATTTGTATTACAATATCATAGTGGCAAGCGAGACAGCCAACGAAATGTATTGAGTAGCCCAACGAAAATCTAATTTATTAGCCCGATAACCGAATAGATGAAAAGGTGTAAATAAATGTCAATGGCAAACTTTGTCGCCCTAGTCGCCATCAAATGCCAAACACAGACATTCACATAAAGTATGCGTGTATAGATAATATACTGTGTTTAATTATTTAATTTAACATTTGGAAAACAAAAGTTTGTCGTCCTGTAACAATCTAGTCCCAGAATCCCGAACAGACACTCAAGAAAGAAATATAGTGTACGTACAGGCATACTACTATCAAATATATGGCCAAAGCTAAAAGGAGAAGCTCATGTTTTCACTCACTACTACTTACTTACGTTTGTTTGTGTCAGTCGCTATTCGGTCCGGTATCGCAGACATTTACGTGGTTATACTTACAGTGCAGTAGAGTTATGTTTATGGTAAAGGGTGTGCAGTGTGTGATGTTGAAGAAATGATGAGCAAAATGAACTTGTAACACAAAGGGGTGCAGGTAGACAGACGAGCAAAATGAAATACAAAATATACAGCTTTGTCATATGAATGCGTTAACGAAGTATGAGTGCGTGTGCTGCTGCTTGCTTCCTTGCCAGTTGTACTTGTTCAAGTTTTTAGTACAAACTCCATTGCTCTAGTAGTGCTTCTTGCAAGCCTCTTCTCCACCATATCGTCCCCAACATTTTTTTGGATCATTCCAGTGTATCTGTTGTTTTGTTTGTGTGTACCAACATCATCCAGAGAGAATAAAGCTAATAATCTGAAACAAATACTGGCAAATCTTTTTTGGATTAAGTTTTTGTATAAAAATAATAATTAAAAAACATCCATTCATTGAGTTACTGCGTTGTTGACTCTACCCTTTGAACTGGACACTGAACAGTTGTTAAATAGTAGGACAGCATTGTGATTTTGTAGTTCACTTAGTATGGGCAAGAAGAAGAGTAAGAGGAAGCCACCTCCAAAGGTCAAAGCTATTGAGCCCCTGGAAACTCAGTTTAACTGTCCATTTTGTAATCACGAAAGAAGCTGCGATGTTAAAATGTAAGACTTGGAAAATAAAAATGTGAAAAATTGGTTAAATTAATTTGAGAGTGATTATATGAAATTCTTTTGTAATACAATATTTTTTCTGTAATTGCGATATTTTTTTGTTTTATTCTGGATTCATAAAGTGTGAAATAATCCAAAACATTGTATCCAGTGTGTTGTATTACTCGACAAACCTACATATGTAAATATATATATTGTTACAATAAGGCAGTACTTTTTCTAGTTTTTCTTTACGCTCATATCTCTCTGTTTACGAGAGAACTAATTACAATACTACACATTTCATAAAGTTGCCGATGGCTGTGAAAGTACTTGAAAAATACAACTACTACTTCTGTGTGTACTGATACTGCTGTCAACTTTTCAACTTCAAAACTTTTGTAACGGTTATCTTTCTTCTGATTAAACTGTCCTTAAACATTTCCTCTCCTCCTCCCACTGTTTCTACTCTACCGCAAAAGTGGAACAATATACTTGCAACTTTGTAAGTTTTTGCTAAAAAGAACTAGTCTTGTTAGAGAATTTAAACATCCGGTAAGTTTTGATTGAATCATTTTACTTGGATTTGAAATCAACTACCGCTTATATGAGTCACCGAACATTACTATACGCAATATATTGAAGTGCCTGTTCTCATTATTCTTCTTTTATGTATAGAATTTCCGCTTTTACAAATTTTTCTATTTTCTACGCGACAATTCATATTGAGCGTATACTGACGCCCAATACTACAAAAACAGGATGGGGAAATTCTATGAGACCTCATCCATTTTCCAGTATCCTTGGGATTATCTGGCCAAAGCCTTCTGGAATCGGTACCCAAATCCGTTCAGGTAAAACATTTTAAAATTGTAATAGAGCACTGTTTGATGACACGTTATACTTAATGTTGTAATTTTCATCATTCGAATACTTTATTTTAATCTTCTAGTACCCATGTGCTATCTGAAGACACTTTATTTCGTGAAATGAGGGGAAGTCAGCTATATTCCAGACGATTGCTGACCAAAACCAATCGGTTACCAAGGTGGGGAGAAACTTTCGTCAAGTCCAGTCAGGTTTCCATTGTTGAAGAATCTTACATAAATCCGTTAGACAGAACAATAACAACGTACACAAGGAACATCGGATACACTAGAATTATGGTGGGTGAAATGAACACCTGATATTTTTGTATAGATATATACGAATCGGTTTCGCTAGAAATTACGAGCATGTCTTCATTTATGGTTATTATTTCAGAGCGTCGTGGAGAAAGTGGTGTATACACCAGATCCAACTAATCCTCAGCAGACCGTTGCTGTACGATCAGCATGGATCGATTCCAACATGTATGGGTTTCGCCGAGCAATTGAAAGCTTTGGTATAGACCGATTTCGAAAAAACTGTAGCCAAGCTGTGAATGGGTTTAATTTTGTGTTGAGCAAACTTTATCCACCACACATGGTTACTGAAAAGTTGGGGCAAGGTGTTCAAGCAATAACGGTTGGCCGCTTTGGGGGCGCGACGGAGAAAATGAAAGAAAAGGCCAGAAGAGCCGGAGAGATGGCCAAAGGTTCCATAAGTTCTGTTTATGCTGCTTCAACTGGACCCGGTATCGATTCATGAAGTTAATTTTGTATTAGTTGTTATTATTTTTTTGTATTTGTTTCTATAAATACAGATGGCATATCTAAATAATGTTTACTTCACAATTAGTGGCTTACAATGACTGGTGCATACGTTTTTTTACAATGTTTCCGTTATTCTGTTTAAAAAATCGGTTGTTTATGCATAATATTTGATTATAATTTAGCACGATTGCTGTCCACTCTATTAAAATGTATTGTATGATAGAATTTGTAGAATTAAGGGTTTTGTGACAACGATTTACTTATAATACAAACGTAATGTACTGCGAGTTTAATTGACTGAATTTTGGCGATTAAAGTTAAATATGAATACACCCAATTCTAAACTTAAACATGGATCGTACATCTACAGCATAATTTTCATACCATTTAAATTTTTCGTTGCAGATACACTCACATTTTTTGAAACAATTGTCATCTCTAATGTATTAGATTTAAGGTAAGTTAATGTTACTCTAAAACATGTTTAGTGGACTGTGGGTCCATGAGAAAAGGCATCTTGACAAGGTAAGTTTTCTAACTGGATTAATTCAGGCATCACCAGTCATCGCGCTTATATAACGGTTACTTCCGTACGATGCGTTGACTAAAAAATAAACTACACTAGTTTATGCATGACGAATCCTACAAAATTAGCTAAATAGGTGCAATAAATTGACATTTCATTTTCACTTTACAGTCTTCACACAGACAAACGAATGGTAGCTATTAACTACTACTGCTATCAGTAGGCTAACTACATACTACTGTTGTGAATAAAATACCATTCTATGAGCATGCCAAACAAACTTGCGGTGGTGTACAGGCAGATTGTAATGTAAATTGTACATAACACACTTCAAGTTGGTAATCTTGTTACGAAAAAACGACTATACGATACGATATCACTTTATACGGTAATTTTTAATATTAAGGAATCAAAATATTTTAATAACAGATATGATATGAACAAATAAGTACTTCCAACGACCATATGTATGTGCATACATAGAAAATGCAATGCGTAAATTGCAGTGAAAATCCAGAAAACTTTTATCCTAATCAGATGATCAAGTAGTAAATAAGATTTACAGTCGAACAAGGTGAAAGTTAAAAAATAATTGTAGACAAAAACCAGTTTTTTGATCTTCTCTTGACAGAACGTGATTATGCATATATTTTTACTATTTATTTTAAAACCGACAATGGAAAAATCTATGATTTCTTTTGCCTGTAAATAATGTGTTGCGTTCTCTTTCACTAAAAGAAATTAAAAGTTTTTTTCTCAAAGTAATCTAAAGAAGTGTCCTCATGATATATAGTTGAAGCGAATGATAATAGGTACACAATATATTATATGTCGAGCAATACATTAAGCAAAATGACTGCTTATGCTTAATAGATGATCATAACTAAAAAGAGTAGTTTAATATGAGGATCAGTCAGTTGACAAGTCTTCCGGGTTCAGTTTATGAGCTTCTACAAGAGCATCTTTTACAGCATGCTGATAGAGGCCCCTTCGTCTGCTTCTGGCGTATTTACTCTGAAAATAAACAATGGGAATTTTTGTACCTAGACCGCACCTAGGTGTAGAAAACTTTGAATATAAAACTGCCAAAAAACGGAGTTTTTTGTGCTACTTACATCAAAATACTCGGTGAAAGGTACAAGCATTTTAAATCGCATGCATGATTGTGTTGTAGATTTATACCACGATACTTTAGCTCGTGTTTCCTCGCCATCTCCTGTGAGAATATCGTCAATCTGTAAGGATAGAAGGTTGTAGCAATTTAGAAATTATGATAGCAATTTTCGTAGAACTTTAGAAACTCAGCTTTCAAATTATTTCAAAATAGTACGCAAATTTCATTACTTTTCCTGGCCACCAAGGACACGCAGGAAGTTTTCCCCAGACAATATCACCTTTTCGATACAAGCATTCCGTCTCCTTATCTTTATAATATTCTACAGACTCTCCTGACGAGTTCAAAATTTCTGCTTCGCTGCCATGTGGACTTCCATTGTTAATGGGAAAGTCATTTAACTCACCCTCATCAACATCAACCCCATTGTTTTCCAATGAGGAGTGATCATCATTATCATTGTCAGATTGTGAGGACATGTTGTGCAAGGGTAATGGAATATATGCATTTGTATCGATTCTTTTTAAATTAATACAAACTCGTGGAGCTTCCACCGAGTTAGATGTTGTGGATGTAGCTGGCATGCTTCTTCTTCGTCTGGGAGGACATGACTCTTTGCCAAAACTGGGAACTGACTCTTGTGTACCTGAAGAGTTGGAAACTGAGTCAGCAAGATTACAACTTTTGACGGAAGTGGCGCTGGGGCTCTCATACCCACCGGTGGAATTATCTTGATGGTAGGAAGAGGTAGAGTGTGGACTTGACATGCTGTACACAATGGGCTCATGGCTACTGCTGCTGCTTGTGAAACCATCATTTTCTTTTAAAACTTTACTGCTCCTTCTGCGTTTCTTTTGCTTTTTCTTCTTTTTAGGAACTCGTGTCGATGTTGAAGGCTCAGTTGCATTAAAATCTATTAGAAGCGACTTGTCATCATGGGGTTGGGATACATCGGACTCTTCATGTTGTTCAGGCTCATTACTATTCGCAGCTGGAGCCATTGTCACTGGTGAGGTCGGGTTTGATCTTTCAGATTTTGAAGGTTGGTCAGGAGAAAAGGCATTGGAGGACGGTGAAAACTCGGGCGATATAGAACGCCTACGTTTTGCCTCCTTTTTGGCCTTTTTCATTGCTTTCCTTACAGCTTTCAGTTCTGTTGTTGAGGGAGAGTCTAAATGCTGTGTTATCTTTGGTGGAATTTGAACAACCATCCCGTTCCCAGAAGACCCAAACGTTATTTTGATAGTGGGCGTTTTAATTAATTCCGCAGGTTTAGGGATATTGATATTATTCGACTTAATACTGATTATACTACTACTACTGCTGCTATTACTACTATTACTACTACTACTACTGCTAGCGGGCGTTTCATTTAAATTTGACGAGCTGCTAGGGCTGTGACGACTTGCATCGTCATCATGACTCTGATTTTCCGCACTCTGTTCTTCATCCTGAGGAGAAGATGAAGATGACTGAACTGTGCTGACGGGCACTTGCTCATTTTCAGTATCATAATTATCATCAATTCTACTTGTTGTAACGGTGCAGGCATCTGCGCCCTCGGCTTCTGCCAAGGTAGACACTTTAAATGTGTTCTCATCATCACTCCTAGATATTGTAAGCACCGGAATATCGCCACTACCACCACTCAACGGTCGACGTTTGTTAAAATTGAAATTTTTTGTTAAATAACTTTCATCACGATACCTAACCGGGATGGTACTCTTTGTGCGAATTCTATTGTCCCAAGCTTTTGACTTTTTGCTAGACGCCCTGGTAATCTTTAAGCTGGTTCCACACTCATTAGAATTTGCTTTCTCTAGGTGAGATGCGAAATTACTATTATCGTCATTTGATATTTCCGTTGGCTCCAAAGAGCTATCTGAGTGTTGTGGACTACTACTACCAGGTAGCTGATTTGTAGATGTGCAAGTATCATCTTTCTTTAGAACTGTTGATGACGACGAATCTACTACTGATTTATTTACCACGCTCCCCATGTTGCCCCCTCCGCTCGCTTCGTCTCTCATCTCCGCTATTTTAGTAATGCACATTTTTAAGTTGAGAGCCTTTCGGCTTCTGGTATTTGGAAAGTTTTTATCACAGACGTTTGATTTGGTTACAAATAACGTAGAATCGTTGGTTGACAATTTCTGTGGTACAGCAATTTCCACATTTTCATTGCCAGAAGTCTTGGGTGAAAGTTTCTCCTGATGATTCAACGGAGGTCTGCTAATGTAATTACTACTCGTAGCAGGGTTTCCGATTGCAGTGCTCGTTGATTTCATCTTTTTCTTATTATCTCGATTCGTTTCTGAAGGACCCTTGTGTTTTCTGAGTCTTGCGTACGTTTCTTCAGTTGACGGGTTAAGTGGCTGGACCAATGGTCTTCTCCAGTAGTTTTCAACAACTCTGGTGCTTCCCACACTTTCGTAACAAAGATCTTGCGGGTCAACAGCAGAGCACCCTTGTAACGACTCATTATTATTTCCCCGTAATTTACCATTTAGCTCAGTTGATGTGGTGTTTGTGGTCGAGTTACTCGGTTCGGATTTACCCACTTTGGGGCGATCCTTTTTTGAAGTATTCTTTTCAGTCGGATTTTCATCTTTGGATGATTCATCCTTACCACTATTGTCAGCCTTTTCATCACACAGAGACCTGCATTTGGCACAGAGCACTGGCCGGGCACGCAACCTTAGTGACATTCTAGCATTTTTAAATCTCGCAGGCGGTTTGATAATCCGCCGGAGGGATGGTTGAGATATGGGACTATGAGATGTTCCGTTGCATGTACCCTGGTTATACGAATGTCTTTGATGGAGTGGGATAGTTTGCGACGGGTCGCTTTCACTTTTCTCCACTGATGAGGAGGATGCGCTTCCCACTACATGTTCTTTTGCGAATGAGATACCGGACGGGATTCCCCTCCTGAAAACATGCAGAGTCAGAAAATTTTGACATTTACAACAACTGTCATTTCGACCAAGTCACCATACAGTTTTGTTTGGTGATATGCAATTATCAAGCAAGATCAATTGTTTGTTTTGTTCTACACCGACCATTTTTATTTCCTCATTCCGTAAGTTAACTAATGTTCTAGCTCAATTATGACCTTCAACCTTACATTCATTCCATTATCATAGAATATTTTTGCAGTGCTTTTTGTAAACCGGTGTAAATTCCAGACAACCCAAAATATATCAAAGTGCATACAAGTAAAATTATTTCGTGCAGTGCGACATTGCTAATACGGATCAACCTGCACAAGGTACTTTGCGTTGCATGCGTTTATGAGAAATTATAGTGGTGGTGCAACGACAAACAGTACTTACTCTCTATTAAGCTGGAAGAGAACGCCCTGATACAGATTGTCACTGTGTGCAAATGAGACGACAATAAGTCCTTCTGTGAGGTCGTCAATGGTCACCGTGATAGAAGAGTTCTGGGTCAGTTGACTCTCCGAGCATCGTTTCACCTCCAAGGAGCCATCCACTTCCATGGTTGACCCTGAACAGGAGCGGTAGTGATCAGACTCTAGCAGAGACAACAAGAGGAGGAAGTTATCTTACCACGACCATGATTGATATTATACATGGATTATGTGGTGGTATGACGACGATGATGAGTTACTGCCACAACTTATTATTCTAGTAACGACTTAAATGCAACTCTACTGCCACTGCCACTTCACAGTATCTTCAGCAAGTGAGTTTAGTAAGTAGGCAGTGTACTCGTATTTAGCAGCAGCAGTAATACTACCAACAGCTAGCTAACAACACACGACAAAAAACTTCAGCAGCGGAGAAGCAGCAGCAGCAAACCAAGAGAGAAGAGTTGATGTCGAGAAGTGTGTGTGTGTGTGTTCCTGTTGTAATGCTAATGTAAAAAAATCTCTTCTCAACTCAAATCATACATAAATATATAAGATCATTGTACATTTTACATTGCAATGGAAGCATAAAATCAACATTTCCCACAAGACATTCCCGTACGTCCTCCTGCCTGCTTGGATTAATGCATGATGATTTTTTACCTTCCAAAACAACCATTCAGTAGTAATGCAAGATATGATGATGATCAAAAGTCTGTCTCTGTTGTACGTAGACACACACACACACAAACACGTTAGTGCATAAAGCTTTACAATATTACAACAAAGCGCTGTGTTCTCTTATTGCTTTTGACTCTTCTCCTCCTTCCATTTCACTTTACACTATTATTTCTGCTATTTCTCTCTCCTTTCGCACTCTTCGTCTTCTTCTTCTCTTCTCTCTGCTGCCTGCATGCACAACTCGGCCAGAACAAACACACACAATATTGTATATATATCCTCCTGGTCGCTCTCTTCTCTGGTCTGGTCGTCCTCCTAGGCTTCTTTCTTGTATTGAAAGAGTGAGGATGGATGGATGGTTGGATGGATGGAAACTCTTCTCCTCAACTCAACTTGCCCTGATCGTTATATTCCTCCTTGTGCTCTGGCTGAGTTTTAGTAATTGTACTACTACTAAATAGAAAATGTTCAATCATAATACTAATAAAATACTACCACGTACGTACTTTTTTTATCCCTGTTTGAGGGAGAGAGAGAGAGAGTAAGATGGGAGTTTTTCTGTGTGTTGAGTTGGCTGGCTGCTTGGCTTTATAGCTAGAGCTTACTTCATACTTACTTGGCTGGCTCTACTACTACTACACACAGGGAATTTTCTTCGTCTTCTCATCCCCACTTCACTCTTATTACTGTGCCAACAGTGCATTACAGACCGAGGAATAAAATCGGCAGCAACCAGAATTATGTAGGTATACATGCGTCGAATAATGGTAAATGAGTAATGTTTTCAACGTAGTTGAAATTTTATGGAGTATCATTCTCTCTCACAGACAAAAACGGAGACATTATGTATTGCTATTTTGACTACTACTACTAGTACTAGAGCTGCTGCTACTACTATAGCTATATAGCTAAAAACATTATTGTATTACTTCTGCTCCTGCTGCTTCTACTACGAACAGGCAGAGCACACACGAAAAAGCTGAAAATGCAGCACTAATCCTTTTATTTCTTTTTGCTACATAATATTTCTTTTCCTCTCTCTCTCTCACTCTCTCACAAACTCCCCCATACACATATTCATTTTATCAGTTGAAAACTCTGATTTGAAAATTACATATGGCAACATTAAACAATGCTATGTAGTATTGATGATGGTGATAATAATAATAATAGGTACATGTATGCATATATGTTCTTGCTCCACAAAAGTCACTACGTGGGTTGGAAAAGATATTATACGATTATTATTATCATTATTATTAAAAAACAAAATAGTTTTAAGCAGGAGGAGACTAACTGTGTTTTGAAGGGGATGTAACTATGTAGAATTATTAATTTACGGAATAAATGACAAAAAGTTGGTAATATTTATGATGAATGGTGAATTTTCTAGAGAGACAGAGAGAGAGAAATGGCAGCCATTTTTGTACATTTTCCTTAGAAGATCAACAACAGAGTTAGTGTGTTTTTAAGTAGGCATGTATTTTATTTATTTTCAGATTAATACATTTTATGATGTAACTACCACTAACTGACGAAAAATTTGCTTTATCACATAGAAAAATAATTAACAACTACCTATATGCTAGGCGGAATTTATCGTTGCATTACCTACAATATGTGGGTAATACATAGTGGTGGGGGTGGTGGTGGTAGATGGATGGAAAGTTACCACAAGATATGATGAGGCAAGTATGTACACACGTTTATATCCTAAATAAATTTATTTCAAAAAGAAGTAAAGCAGCCTCTGGGGCCTTCAAGCAAGCATACGCAAACCTCAAACTCACTCAGACAAAACTGAAAGATTTTGGCAATTGGCACCCTTATAATCAGTATCAGTCTTGAAGATGGTTTTTTTTCTTCTGTCTATAAAATACTTATATCTACTAATGTTTTCTCTATACAGAGGAACAACAGCAGGCAGGTCGTTTTGGTTATTGATTGCTGGTAAAGCATTAATAGCTCATTAAATGCATGAAATGTATCTGCTGCATGCAATAATAATAATTTGTTAAAAACTAATGAATAACTAGTAGTTGGTATATAATCAAAGTAACATCTCACTTTGTAAAAATTACCATCAAAATTGCACGTACCCCCAAAAAGGAAAAGAATTACGTTTGCAATTTACGTGGCGTGTGTAATGTGCATGTGGTAGCGTTGTGTGTAGTAGTAGCCTTAAAAATGTTTATATGCTTATAATATCCATAAATTATATATTTCTATGATCTTGTACAAATCTTCATTTATTTACGTTTTGCCGAACGATTGGTTAAAAATTATATTATTGTTATACATTGTACTCTGTCAAAATGGCTGTCGGACGAAATGCCGACTTTCAAGATAAAAAAAATCTAATGATCTTTTGCCAGGAGAAAATATATAATAGGTAATAATAATATTGTTGTAGGACAGATGTAATGGAGAAGGTATGCAACAAATCAATATGCCGAAACATAATAGCAGTATGTAACTGTTTAATTACGTATGTATGTATGGAAAATGCATATTTTAAAGC
>JAHZMT010005001.1:0-12285 GCA_027743785.1 Sinhomidia bicolor
AATTCATGTAGCCCAAAATCGATAAAAACCGGCAGAGAAAACGTTAATTTCAAAATTTCAAAAAATGTGCAAGCAGTATTGCTACTCCAAAACTTAAATTATTTGCAGTGTTTAAAAAACACTGCATTATATTAGTCATATATTGTTGTTGATAAGGAAATATTTGAAAATTTGGTTGATTCTTCAAATTAAGTTAAATACTACATTTTAGTGCTTTTGAAGATAGCATGTTATTAGTTTATTACTTTATTACCAAACGTCGAGTTTGTTTAAAAGTAACGTAAGTCGTTTGCTTGCATTAAAAGTGTAAACATATTCTGGATTAAAAAATTCTCGTTGAAAAAGTTCTTTAATTTTTAGAACAAAATTTAATATAAGTCTTAAAAAATTCTAAAAATTAATCGGTAAAAGTATTTCTAAAAAGAAAAATTTTGTTTGTGTTTGAAAAATCTAAAAAGAAAAAATAACATTGAAAACTTTTCGTCTAAAAATAACGAAAATATCTAGAAGGACAAAGTTTTTGGTCTGCACCCGGCAAGGCGGCACCCTCCCCCTTCACTCTCCATCGCAAAAAGTGTAGACAATCCGAACAAGTAGTGTTTTGCTTAAATACGAACAGCAACACTACTTGTGTGTCCCTCGGCGAAAATCCACCCAAGCCAACGCCGGGTGCTAAGGTCAAAAGTTTGCATTTTTAATTTAAAAAGTTTAGTGTTTTTTATGCTTCATTTAAGATTTTTGTAGGGTTTTTAAAGGATTAATTTCTGTTTTTTAAATATTACAATTATATTAGGTAAATTAGTTTATTGAAAACTTAAGAATGAGGGGTGTTTTAAATGTGAAAGTTTGTTTAGGCTGTTCTAGCAAAAACAACTACCATTTTCTCTGCTTTTTCCGGTAAAATTACATTTTTCGTTATCCCCAAAACGATCACATTTACGCAGTGTTTCTCTTCATTTAGAGAAACAAAAAAAAGCCGTTGTAAACACGAAGTGAATAGGTTGCATAAATTTATATAAATGATCTGAAAAAACTAAATTTCCATGGCATTGTCAACTGAACGAACAAATAAATTGAAAATATTCAATTAAAAACACTACTTGTATTTTTATTGCACGATTGTATTGTGCAAAATTGTGTCAATTGTTGTATATTGCATGATTTTTCCTGTTGCACATTAAGAATAAACGGTATTGGGTAGAGAAGGAAGGGAACATTACTTTTGTGGCAACTCCTTGTCATGTTAGGTGACTTGATTTACCGGTACATTATTTGATCTTCCGTGTCTGGTTTTGATGTATGCGATGATGACGGGAACGATAAATATTTTACTTTTTACGTGACCTACCAAAATCCTTGTGCCTAACTGGAATTGTGTTTTGCTGTTTATTGATAATCGAATTAAGGCAAGTTTCATTTGTAAACCTGACAACTGTTTGTACGGAAAACTTCCTGGCCGCACAGGGATGCAAGCACAGCCTATAATAATAAGTAATTGTACGGGTACAAAAACGTCAACCAGTATGAAACATGTTACACCCGACCACCGGCTGCTGCTGGAGTGCTTAACGCTTGAAGAGACTCAATCGAAAATCAATGGAACAAATATAAAAGCATGTGGAAGTATACAAATTGATAATTAACATATTGATAATCACATGCTGATGATATAAAAACTGAATCAAGTGAAGTTGGTGTCGAACTTCAACATCCTCATCACCAGCGTGTGTGTAATGATAATGATAGCGGCATTTAGCGTTTTGTCATGCAAAAATTCATCACTCATTATTTATCGATTATTGTAGGATGTCAAATTCCCAGCGATGATTTTATTTTGTATTGAGCAGCAATAGTTCCCTCTGTATCGCAAGAACCTCGAGAAAAAAAATCTTTCCAACTTCCTAGATGCTTTTCTTGTGTAATATATGGTACCTACCTAATTCGGAGAGTATATTATATTTTATTGCTTCGAATGATTAACTTGCCGTAATTTCTTCTTACTACGATGCTCTCTAAATACAGCAAATTCCAACTACAATTAAATGGGTTGCATGTGTACAGACAATTTCCGCCATGTAAGTAATCTGCGAACACCGCACTTGTCTTTTTTCGGCTCCACGACTATCATTGCCAGAAATGAAAATTATCACGAGACATGTGACGCTCGCACTCTCATGTAGTGTGTGTGTGAGTGAGTAATACGAGCTCATTCATTCATACAGGCAATAGGCATAATAATAATAATTGTAATAGTCAGTCATCATAACAATATGCATAATAATGAGCATAATACGTACGTAAATATCACCATTAAAACTGACATCACCCTAGCCACCACCACCACTACAGACTTTAGTTCTACTACATTGATGCATTTACACACATAGGTAGTTTTTTTAGCACTCATCTTATTACCGACAGCACAACTACTACCATTATTACTACCCAGGCCCAGCAGCACCAGCAACATCACTATTTTTACACAATGTAGTTTAGGACCTGCCTGCGGCGTGCTGTTTTTATGAAGATGATGGTTTCATTAAATATTATGTCTCCTCAACTTTCATCTCTTCTTCTTCTTCTTTCATATTTTTTGACTTATCTGCTCATCTACCATATAATACGCCAAAAAGAATGCCTTTTGTATGTAATAAAGACCAAGATAAATGATAGGTACGTATTATTATTAATATATATATGTCTTTGTGTCTCTTTCTAATACGCATTTCTTCTTCTTCTTATTTTTATTTTTTTATTTTTTATAGTCTTTTTGTCTCATTATTCTAGCATTAGTCATCATTACCATTCTCGTTATCAGGGTGCATACAGAGACTATTTTGTGTAAAGAAAAGCAGCGTCATTTTTTTCTGCTGCCGAAAAGGTGTGAAATGCAACATAAATGTCCTCATTCTTTCAGTGACGACGATAAAATTCTTAATCCCAGTAGCATCACCATCACCACCACCACCATCATCATCATCATATTTTTTGCACCAGATTAGTGCACAACCACATTATTATTACACGACATAATAATGTGGATTTTGTTCTTCCTATTGTGCTAATGAATGGTGGTGTCGGTGTCTAACTTCATGTGTGTTCGTTATGCTCACACCACCAACTACTACGAATCCACACGGCGATTTCTGCTCAAGCCGGTGCGGTGTGTGACTGTGTGTCTGTGCGAGTGTGTGTGGGTGACACGTTTTCAGTTAAGAGACTATCATTTCAACACGTTTTTTAATTGCCGAGCAAAGTAAGTATGTAACAACGATATAATTGTGTATGTACATACACACACCGACGCATATGATTAAGGTTGTACAGTTGCTGTGGTGGTGCCTGCCTACTGCCTACACTACCTAAATAGTAGTGCAGTTTTAGTTAGTAACGTAGTACTAGTAGGAGTTGTTGTTGTGCACTCGTGCATGTGTGAATGAAAACGCAGTTTCGCTGGATTGATTTGTTGTTTTTTTTTTTTCACCAGGCAGGAGGGTAAGTATCATAAAATTCATAAAGTTTTTAATGAAAAAAAAAACCTTTGTTGGGTTGCCACCAATGTACCTACTACATTCCACATGTATACCTATGATGAATTATATACGTTTTGTGTGGAAACTTTCAACTGTATATATTATTATCATCAATATCATTATCATTATCATCATTGTACAAGTTCTGTCATTGTAGTAACAGAGATGATGATAGCATTTCCATGAAAAAAAAACCTGAGCAAGGTAATAATAATAAATAGAAGAAGAACAAGATTATTAGAAGATCACGTTGCGCTGGCCAGCGTATATAATAATAATAATAACAAGTAGTAGTAGTAGTCAGTCGAATCAAATGTGCTGCGGCTTTATTGGCAAATGGTAATTGTGGTGGTGGTGGTGTGTGTGTGTGTGTGTTGGTGTTGTTGTTGAGTGAGATGTAAATTTTAAGTAAATCCATGTGCCAAGGTCTCGTGTTTTTAATAACAGCAGCAGTAGAAGAATCAGTAGCAGTAACAACAACAAAACAATATACGCAGCAGCAGCAGCAGAGCCGAGCAATAGCAGCAGCAGCCGCATAACAAAAGAATTTTAACATGTTTTTTTGGCTAAAAAGCAGCAGCAGCCACAAGTGTTGCACTTCTCACCTATCACCTTTGAAGAAGAGTTTTTGAGCAGTTAGTATTATTGTAAGTGCAATATATTTTTTTTTGCGAAAATATAAAAATGATTATCATTTTAAAAGTTCTCAACGGTAGCCTTGAGGCGTGGCTTGCGTGGGTTTATTAATCAAAGTACATAGACACAGGCAAGCATAAGCAGCGGCGACCGTTATCAATCGAAAACATCTTCATATTTTTAAACAAAAATGAGTATAAATGTAGCGATTTGTAAATCCTCAGTAAATTCAAGTGAAATTTTGTAATGCAAGCAAAGAGTATTATTATTATTAAAAATCATCATGTTGATGTGAAAAATTATTTGCACACGGGTTGAAAAAAGAATGGCACTCAAGTCAGTAGTGGAAACGGCAGAGTAGTATTTAGTTTAGTGGAAACGAGAGGACAATCAAAATCAGTTGCGAAATACTTAGTTAAGGACAATGTATCATTTAGGTAACCTCGAATACCCGAGTTTACATAGAATCATGTAGGTCGATGCATAAAATATAGTTTACATGTTTCAACTGTGAAATCACTGCAGGCATCTTTTAGTAAAGAAGACAAAGTTGTAAAGTGTGGACGTGGTGGCATTTCGATAGAGAATGGCATGGAGGCTTTGTCGAACGGTTCATAATAATAAAAGTGTTTTTTTGTACCTAAAATACAAATATCAAGTTCATCTTATAAAAGACCTCTTTCCCGTCATTGAGTACAATGTCTATAAACTTGTCACCGAGGTCGTATGCAAAATTATGAAATCGCGATAATAAAAATAAATAAATGGACTTTTGTGCACTGCCATGAAGTTACTACTACAATGCCATGTTTTTTTTATTACTATCATAATGATGATGATGATGATGATGTTGATGATGATTAATATAGCAGGGAGAAAGTACCATGATTGATTTGATGGTAGTAGTGGTGGTGGCGGTGGTGATGATTCTGACGATGACGAGTGATCGATAGGTTGATAGATAGGAATTGATGTCATTTCAGTCGTGAAAATAATGTTGTCGTATATTGGTCGTTGTTGCGAGATTACACAATGATTTTTTATTCATTCAACCTTTTTTTATTATCCCTTATCTCTCTTTGAAAATTAACTTTATCACGCAGAGAGAATAAAGCAGTGCAGCAAAAACATTACCCGGTGGTACCCACATTCATCAACCAATCAATGGAATGTTGCAGTCTTGATCATGGATCCGTGACTTTGACAAGACAAAATGCAATTCAATTAGTTTGAAGCATAATTAGTTAAAAATTAATTATTATTTTTTATTCGTCTGGACAAGTACAGCGCCTAACATGCACTGTTTGCTGACCACTTTCCTCTGGAAACTGAGAAAAAAATAGATAGTCGCTTGGAGAACAAGGCTTGTTGTTGAATGACTCTCACAGTGCAGTGCAGTGTTTGGTTTAAACTTTTAATAATTAAGGGTTGTGGCAAAATGTGATTGCAGGTAAAATAAGTAAACTGGTAAATGTCATACGTTACTACTATGACATGTGACGACACTCATTATTAGGTATAGCTTATAGTAAGTAGGCAGTTGGGTGAAGTTTTTTTTACTAGTCTGTGTTAGTGCTGCCATGAACATTTTCTCAATCTTCAAAATGGACAAGGATAGAGGATACGCCTGGGTGATTCTAGGAGCTTCCACGATACTTATGGTAAGTAAATTTATAAATTCAATTCAATATAAAAAGTCATTATACAATTAATATGAGTGGTTCTGCTCTCATTTCCAACCAATTTTCCCCTGTAACACCTTATTATTCATATTATTAAAACTCTCATATTTTTTGCAGCTATTATTTATTTAATTAACATTTTTTGTTTAGTGTGTTGGACCCTCAACATTTACATCATATGGTTTTCTCCTTCGCGACGTGCCACTAACACTTAAAGCAAAGTCATGGATTCTTAACCTTTTTTATGTGTGCTGGCTACTTTCAGGTTGGCGTTCACCTGAACAATTAATATATATTCATGGTGAGTGTTTAAAAAAATGTTTTCATGATGTAATTTTTTGTCATTTTTGGTTCAGCATTTCTAGTCGCATGTTTTGTGAAACAAAGACCAAGACAGCTAGCTACAAGCGGTGCTGCCGTTGCAGCCATTGGATTTCTCACCTCTGCTTCAATGTCAGGAGATGGTGGCTGGCTGTATCTAACCTTTTCCCTTTTTGTGGGTAAGACTGTTTGTTTTACAGTTAGTATATGTAACTTTTTTAAAAACTGCATTTAGCTAGAATTTTCTTTGTTATCAACTTGTCAATTACAATTAAAATGCAGTGTTAATTACAAGCGACTGATATTTAATATCCTGTACATGCAGTTACGCACTGACATCGCTGTAATATTTAATTTACATTTTTGTCTTCTTTTTTTGTGGTGCTGACAGGTTTTGGCCTTGGCTTATCATTTCATACAGCTTATCTTGTGGTCATGAGTAATTTTGATCACTACAAAGGTCTCGCAAATGGAGTATGTCAACTGTGCATTGCCATTGGCCAGATAACGACTCCGTTTCTGTTTACCATTGTTTCCCAGTCCAGAGACAGATTTCAAATAAAAGCATTAACCACGGCCATCGGCTTCCTTACCACGCTGTTTTTTGTCGTTCCAAACAGCACGTTAAGCCAGCGGCGACCAACACTTGTCGGAGATCGTAATCGACGACCCAGTACAGTGTCACGAAGAAACTCTCAGGGGGAAGGAGTACCCCTGCACAGCGGATTTATCCCGGCTCCCTCTAATAGCATTCCTATCAATAATCGAGGACGCAGGCGCAGTCAGTATCTCTTGGCCGTCTCAACCAGCTTACTTCCAAACATTCCAGAGGAACCAGAAAGTACTCATTCTACTCATGACACGCTCACATCGGTTTCAAGCGACTCTGTCAATGCTGTTGACATTCAATCTGGCAGTGTACCTTCCAAATCAGTGGCCATAAGCCCAGACAGTGCCGCATCTTGGAGTGAGCTTTCACCATTAAATCCTCCAACAAATCCAGAAAAGTCGACAGATCAGAATGGGAAAAATGATCCGGCTACGACGGTGAACAATCACATTCCACTAAGGAGATTATCTGAAGGATGCTTGCCATCCTACATAGGGAACAATTTGAAAGGTGGCATGTCCAACACTAACAGTAGCAATAGTACCCTCAAGACCAATCCACTTGAAAACTCCGATGCTGTCTCTGGAAAGAAGCCAGTAGAAGCAGGTTCAAGGATTAGGCGATACTCCGAATCTCAACTTGAGTCTAATCCATCAAGCAGCACAGTTAGCAATGATTTTAATTCCGCCAACGCAAAAAGTCAGGAGAATTTACAAACTTCCAAAAGGCAAGAGCAGGAGCTACAACAGGCTCCAAAAATTGTCGGCGCCAGTGGGGGTGGATCGAGAAAAGGAGAGAGTATTATAGACTTTAGTCTTTTATCAGACTACCAATTTCTTAATATGGCAATCTTCAGCGCATTGTGCACAATGACTTTGGTGAACTTTCCGATAGTTTTATATGCTCACATTATCAACAAATGTAACGCAGGAACTAAAGAAGCAGATGTGGCGTTAATTATCATTTACATGGTCGATCTCATTTCTCGCCTTCTATTCTCCTACTTGGCTGACCTGGCTGCGTTCTCCAAACGGAGGAGTTTCCATATTGGATGTGCCTGTGCTGGCGTTCTCGTTGCAGGTAACTTGCATCTATTTACAAGATTGAAAAAAAACTCGGCTCATACAAGTGTACTTTTAATTTTTGTCTTGCACCTTGCAGCAACAACCGTGGTACATGACATTGCGCTTATTTATTGTTTCTGTGCGGTGTTTGGAATTTGTTTGGGATTAATGGTGACATCAGAGTATTTGATGTTTATTGAGTGCTTTGGCTTTAAACGCTTCAATCATGCGTATGGATTCCTGAACCTATTCAAACTTGTGGTGATTGGCGTGATAGGGCTTATCGCCATCAATCCATTATCCGTGTATCTCTACCCAATTCACCCACTGGATCAAGATGATACTCCTAGAAACAGTTCCACGAATAACCCTACCGGTAAGTTCTGGAAGTCAATCACATGCATATGCGCAAGCTAAACGCGCGAGGAAAGAGACACTCTTCTAGTTTAAATTGATTTCTGTGTAGATTTGGGAAATCCCATCTCGCCTACTACAATGCCAGTAACTCGCCTACTCTTGGGATTGGCAGTGCCTTGTGTTTTATGTACATTAGCGTGGATATCTGAGGATATATACAAGGCAGCACTTCGACGATGTTCAATACCTGACACTCAGAAGGCAGAAGTGAGAGTTATCGCTCTGCCGTAAACAATCTAAAAAGGAAAGAAATTAATGGAGCTTTCGACAAGGTGAGTTTAGAAGGTAGAACCGAGTATAGCGTAGCGTATCGATTTGATACGGAGTGTAATATGATTGAATAAATGGAGCTTTACGATAAATCTTCATGATAAAACACAAGACTATTAATATTATTTATTTATGCATGTAGAAGGAAATAATAGTTCCAATAGGCGAACCCGGAGCAGTTGTGCCTGTTTACAAAAAGAAGTTTATAATTATTAAAGAAAATAGTTAGATTTATAAATACGTCCTTCACGCAATAAAGCAAGTGTATCACTTATCAGTCAATGGATATGCCTGCACATCATCTTTTTACATTAGTAACTAAAACTAAAAATACTCCATAATAACTATTTTGATAATGTGACATTGATGTCAAAATCGGTAAATGTCTTTGTAGGAGTTTGTTTAAAATATAATTGAATAGTGGATTGTTGATTTCTATAGCAAAGTATAACTACGGTAGGTATATTCACGGAGGTATGTTTAAATGGTTTCACCGTTAACTCGGTAGTTAAAAACGCATGATTCCTAAGCGTTTAAAAAAATTAAGGCGAGATGAATTTTACTATAAAACACTGACACTTCTCAAAGTAGACAAAATAAACTCCATTTCACAAATTTATTTACATCAACTGAAAAAAATGTCAACAACTGGTACCACTCCATAGTTTTAGAAAGCTAACATGTTTCAGTAATTTAACTAAATAAATAATAATATTAACAATAAATACACAAATATGTAGTAGCCTTGTTTTTCTTGTTTTATTAGCCTAACAATTTTCTCAACTCCTCTACCATACCAGACTCTGGAATTTCTATTTCCTTTCTGTCTTTTACATTTCTTAGTTTAACAACACTTTTCGCCACTTCATCTTGACCTGTGACTATTACCCATGGAATCGCAGCCTCTTCACAGTACTGCAGCTGTTGTAAAAGTTTTGGATTTGGTTTATACGACAGTTCAGCTTTGAGGCCGGCATTCCACAGAGCGTTCGCTAGTCTTAGCCGGTGGACAACCATGTCTTTTTGCGCGCTAGCCACATAAACTTGAACGTCGTATGGTCGTAGTGAATCCTTGTGCTTTTGCTCGAGAATGCTAAATATTCGTTCAACACCGATTGATACTCCAACACAAGGTACTTGACGTTTATTTGCATCAAACATCCCCACTAAATTGTCGTACCTTCCTCCACCAGCTATACTTCCCACAGAAACCACGTCGTCTGCTCCAGTAGCTATTAAAATATGTATATAAAGAAATTACTTGTAAACTTTTTTGTCGTCATTCCACATTTCCCATGACTGTTAAAGTACCGTACTTATATTTATTGATAACGTATAAAACATGCATTTGTAATGGGACTTACACTCAACAACGGCCTCAAAAATAACACCAGTGTAATAATCCAGTCCTCTTGCCAAGCTGAGGTCAAACAAAACTCGCGAGTCGTCTATGCCGAGTGCTTGAACAAACTTTATTAGAAGTTGCATATTTTCAATTCCTTGTTTTGCCAACTGACTGGACAGCAACTTTTGATTGGACTGAAGAATTTCTAGCACTTTAGACAGAGACCCATTGATGCGCACGAACTCAGCAATGGTATTAATCTCGTCGTCTTTCAGATCCCTCAACGTCCTCAACTCGTGAGCAACCTCCTCCCAAGACATTTTATCTAGCTTATCGATTGTAGAAGACACGCCGCGGAACAAATCAGGAGAAATTCCAGCTACCTCGAAAATCCCATCCAAGATCTTCCGATGGTTCAGTTTAATTAGAAACTTTCCAATATCAAGGCAACTCAATATTTCGTCCAAAATCTTGACACACTCTGCATCAGGAATCATTGAATCGTATAGACCAGCCACATCAAAATCCTACAAATAATAATATATTAGTAAATAAGCTAAAGCAATAATCAGTAACAATAAGTAAACAGTTGGAGAAGACACTTGTCGAGAAGTCGAAATTAAAAGACACAACCGTCTACTACAGACTTGGCTATGTTACAGTGCTAAACAAAATTGCAAACTTCTGCAGATAAACAAAAATATTATTATTGCATTTCTGAGCGCTTTTAAAACGCATTGCGCAACCAAAACATATAATTTTCATTGGCAATTAAATTAATTTTTTCTCCAAAAATACCTTTGGTACTTTTAGAATCACATTCTGTGAATTTGAGGAACCCGTCCCACTATTTTCAGCATCCGTTCCTCCAGTTACCCCTCGGGCACGCTTTTGAGCCTGCTCTAACACCATCTCTTCCTGCTGAATCTTTTGATTTGAAGCAAAACGAAGCGTTGACCCATACAACAATGACGGCCGCAATGGCAATCGTCGAAGCAAAATGTCAAGTTTCATTAGATTTGAACACATGATTTCAGTTGGCACCACCAAAGTCACAGAGGAGAAATGAGATCACCGAGAAATATACAAGATTTACAAATTCTGCTTGAATTCAAAGATGTCATCAAAACCACTGCATCACCACGCCGCATTACATGCAAATTCTCAGTACCTGGTAGCTGGACACTTTTGGATCTTCCTTCAGCTGTTTTAAGCGTTCAGTTTGGTACTTCACACATGCGTTAAACACGTCCTTCTGGCTATTCATCGTCTACAACAGGAATAAAACCAATCGACAAAATTAGCCACAATCAATACCACCACCACACCACATTCTACTATTGACTATTCAAATATTTTCTCCGCATTATTCCACAAACAAAATAAGGCTTCTTTTTTTAAAAAAAAACTCCTCACTTCCTTACCAAAACTTGAATTCAATGATAATTAAATTTACTCCAATACTGCATAATATTTCAAACTAAACTACTGGTGCTGCTGGTACTACAACTACTACTGCTACAACTACTACTGCTAGACTGGTAACTTGATAAAAATGAGGAATAGGAACTGTTCTTGATAAGATGAAGGTCTCCACCAAAATTAATTGAGCAAAGGTATGCCTTCCAAGTACATCACCTCACAACTCACACGACACCATCACACCAAGTTTCGTAAGTCAATCTAGCTAGATCAATGGGCCACATATGTGCATCAACTGCGTGCAAGTCCGTCCATTTGATTATTACGCGCCTGCCACTTCTCCCTTTGCTGCTGCCAATGCTAATGCATCTGTTGTTGCATTGAGTTTTGTGAGAGGATAAGGATGAAGGCAGTGGCAACTGACAACTGGCAAGCAGCAGCAGTAAACGAGAAACGCAGCGTTGCGTATCATCACGCCACCACCACCACCACTTTATTTGCAATGCAACCTTATACTTTTGCCAAATTCCTTTTTTCAGCGATGAATATTACATACTTACAGCAGCATAAGCGCAGCAGCGCACCGCTCACTTTTTGTACTACTCAATGCACGCTGCTCCTGCTGCTGTTGCAGCGACGGCTAGTACCGTAATTGTAATTAGTAGTTACTACTCACTTTTTACCGTTTTGCTTGCAAGAAAAAAAAGTACCTTCCTAATAACGAAAATGCCAAAAGATTAGTAAATACCACTACCAGAAACGTCAATGTGGTAGGTAGTGTGCTTGATGCTTTTGTCATCTAAAAAATGAGAACGTTTTTTTCTGACGACTTTGGCTATTGCCAGTACAAGTACACAATGCTTTTTGATATTAAATAAAGTGATGACGTTGGCGATTATTATTATTATTATATGCTCTCATGCTAATGATGTGCAGTGTGCAGGGCCTTGGCTGTTGGTTGACGCCAGAAACGCTTGTGTCACAC
>JAHZMT010005002.1:0-10178 GCA_027743785.1 Sinhomidia bicolor
TTCATTTATCCAAATCCTGGTAGTTTGCCACACTACCCACCACGAAGTGAACGGCTACACTTGCTCCACGCCAAAGGAATGGCTTGATGGGATAGATCAAAATTGGGATTCACCGCCAACATATAATGAAGGCAGTTTGTGGCCGTGGGGTGTAGTGATATATCATTTAAACTCCAGCCTTTCTGCAGAAGACAGGCAGGTGGTGTACGACGCCATATACGAGTATCAGAGTAAAACTTGTATACATTTTCAACCGAAATCCGAGGACGATGAAGATTACATCAGTATCGAAAGAGATGACAGTGTTTGTGGCATCGCACAAGTTTGTATGCAGAGAGGCTACCAGTTTCTAAAATTTGGCCAAAACTGTGGAAACAAGCAAAATGTAGTACACCAACTTGGACATGCACTCTGTTTACCGCATGAAGATGAAAGTCGCTCTACAGAAGATACGTTTGATAGCTCACCTGGAGCCTGTAATCGAAATCATTCGTCAGCACATGGAGGTGCATTTACAAAAAGAATTTACGATCAAGCTAGTCAAATGCACGTTGGCTGCACCTCTGACAAAAAATGCGGCTATCGGATAACATCAGGTCTGAGTGATCTTGACGTTGACTTTGTCAATGCCATTTACAAATGTCGAGGTTGCAAGCGCCATAGATGGCTTCCCATCAAGTCTTTACAGCAAAGTTTTCGCAGAAAACATCTTTACCATTATGGTTTCCTGGATGAAAACGAACACGGCCTTCATCCATGCAGGGCATTTTTCAAAGGAGCTGTTACCATCGGGAAACATAATAGTGACGAGGACGCCTGCTACGTTGGTGTTGATGGGGAAGAGTACAAACTTTGTGAAAATTTTGAGGTGCTCACATTACCATGTGGACCTCACGACCGGCTTTCGGACTATGTGCTTGTCGAGGCAAGCAAAGGAATGTCAACGGTGGAGCGGGAGGTCATCGTTCAAAATGGGGTTGCTGCAGGTCGCCTGCCATTTACAGATGGATCATCTTATTCCAGAATGTACATTGCATATGGCGCGGTACCAAATTATGCAAAGAGCTGTACGTCCTATCGGGCCTGGGGGATCGGAGGACCAAACAGAAAAGTGGATGTGATTGGAAAGGCTTGGCAGAGCCAAACCGGAATTCATGCAAATGCTTCTCTTTGTGATTTAGACATTCCTTTGCGCATATTTTATGTATTAGCATGCAATGGTAAGACAATGCACACTATCCGCTTTAGCTTTACTGTATGGTATGAACTTGACTAATTTTTATTTTATTTTTGTAAAATTAGAACAGAAAGATAACCAGCTAATAGAAAGAAGTCCTTATGAATCTCTGATAACATTGTATAAGCGGCTTAATGAAACCGGGAAAGCAGAAGTATAAAGCAAATTACACACATTTCTATCTCGACTGGTTGAATAAATAAATAAATAAACAAGATGTGATTTTTATCATAAATATTTAGTGCAGCTAATATCCGGCTGGTAGATGAATATTGCAGTTAGCCTTAGTATTCTGGGGCGGGTTTAAAGAGGCCGGGTTGGGTGACTACCAAAAAGCCGAGAATCCAAAACAAAATTACGGAAGTATACGCAAAAATCAAAATTCTCTATGCATTTCTTCACTAAAATTTAAATTTTCTGATCGCTTCGCTCGCCGTTTTGTATTTTCATAGTTTGCTTGAAATTCGACCAAATCTTGGCTTCTCTTATTATTTTTCAAGTTTAGTTGTATATATTCGTAATTTTATAAGTTGAGAAATACTAAAAATGCGCAGCTTTTAGGTCTATTTTAACAGATCTCAGCTGTTCAAAACACTCATTTTTTTATTTTTACGATAATATAAGAGCTATAGAAAAATTAAAGTAGATGGTCGTCGTCCCAGACGGTTTGGTCTGGTTACGCTAGTGTTAGTATTTATATATTCACTCAAACCAGACATACAAAGTGCCATACATTTAAGCCATGAGCGATTATAATAAAAAATGAGATGAACATCCACAAAAACGAATATGACTACATTTAAAGGTCAATGAGTTCACACATGTTTATCAAAAATATTATCTGCATAAACGTTCCGCTAATAAAATTTACTGCAGTAAATTTGTAGGCGTGAAATCAAAATTTACGGACGCAGTCCCATAACTTATTTCCACAAAACAAGTTGCAATATACAAGCGGTGGGTAGTGCTAAAACGTTTTTCAGTTGTCAGGAATGATGAAACTTCTGCGATAAATATTTTTTCCGTAAAAATGGCACATCAAAACACTTTTAAATTTTCCATTCTCATTAGGCTTTATATGAAATAAATTGTTTTTCCAATTACAATTTTTTGAACAAGCCTATAGTAGTAGAAAATGAAAATAAAATAAAATTGCAATATTTGCCATACAAACAGACCACAACTTTGCTTTGTTCCAGCATTTTAGCAACAAAACATTTATTATTTTGATTTTTATATGAACATATAGAAACATGAATTATTTTCCATTTACTAGACATTTCAGTGATTGATGTATGTTGCTAGCAGCATCTAAATGTCAAAACATGCAAATATGTTGGAATTTTTTATCATAACAATTTATGTTATTATGTTTTATTATTGTCACAACAAAGTGTGTTTTTGTAATAACAGATGTTTTTATTCACATTTTATGTTATTATTTGACGATACTTTTCTGAGCACACAACAATGTGACAACACATTTAAGATATTTAATATATTTTCGTGTTATGTAGTCTACCGTTGTAAAACAAACTTTCATATTAGAGAAATGTCTTTTAGCAATATAAAAACATCGGCGTATTTCCGATGAGAGATATAGATAACTAATGGGGAGCAATTCGAAAGGCACATCCCTCAATAAAATTTAAATGCGAATAATTTTATAAAATACAGACGTCAACATAATAATTACAGGTTCAAAAAGTAAGGAAATTTAAATGCCAAATTTTATAAACCTGCTGTTGCTGAAAGGCTACTTTCTGCTTCTCTTTACTTGAGCAAGAGAACAAGTGATATTTGAAAAAATGAAGTGTCCGTTTAAATGGTTAAACAATTTGACTTTCCAAATAAATACAGCCCAAGCACAACTTTTGTGAGATAAAAGTGAGATAAAAAACAATTTTTCAGCAGCGAGATAGCTGCACAAAGGAATAGAAACTCACAACTTACCAGTCGGAAAAAACCGTAGTGAGCGTTTAATACATATCCCGTATAATTTATAACTCTGCTGATATTAGTGCCTCTCTGAAACAATTTTGTAAAGGAAAAATTGGAAAGCCAATACATTTAATCAAAATTACTGACATATATCAAGTGAGCAAGGATTCGGTTGAAACTTCCGTGTTCACGAAATGCCGATTTTTTCCGGGCAACCGCAGCAAGTTTTCAGCAAACGTCACTGTTACGGAGTTGCAAAATTTGTGCACATTGCACGCTTACTGTACGCCCTCCCCCTTCGTTTTGACATTGCAACCCAAGCAATGTCAACTGATGAAAGTCGCATACGCATATTATATATGAATTTCAGTATGGCTCTTGTTTGGGCAGTTAGCTCTCTACAAAATCTCCACAATAATTGGCGCAGCAAAGATATCAACTCATTTCACGTTACATGTTGCTTTTGGATAGGATACATTATCATCTTTGTTGCATATTCAATGTGTACGGTTTTTATAAGAGAGATGTGTGCCATGATGAACTCTCAGAAAGGTCTCGTTCGGTATTACACGCGTAAGTAAAGTTAGTAAACTTCAGAATTTTGCAATCTCTCAATCAGTTTAAGTAAACGTGTTGGTTAACCATATATATGTTCAAATTTATTTCAGGAAACTTTTATTCAACGTTTGATGCTGACAAGGATACTGCGATGAGTGTACTGGATGTCATTTTGCTCGCTGCGGTTTTTGGCTTACTGCAAGTAAATTTGTTCGCAATACTTTTTCTAATTATTGATTGGAAAGGAACAATATTCTTCGGAGCTTTGCTTCCAAGTTGGTTACAAATACCTCCAGTAGCAGTACTCTGCGTTGGATTTCATGCTTATGTGTTTACCATTTGCTGTGTGGGAGTTGTATTTGCAGGATATTTGCCAATATTACATTGTTATTACTTGGTAGCAGTATTACTACCAGATTTAAAAATTGGAAAGAAAGTTTACAAAACCAGCGATAATTTACGGTCACCAAAATGTTTACAACAGATGTACCGATCCTTTCAGATTCTTAATGAACATGCAATGGTAGGTTGTGGTTGTGGAGTGTACATTGTCATTTTTAATGGCATAATTATGCTTGGAGAAATTTATGCAAACTTCTTGCTTATTGCATCTTGGAAAGATTTGGATCCTTTTCTCAAAGCTCTTATTATTGCAGCAGATTTGAGCAGCGTTTGGGTATGGCTCGGAATTTTGCAATTGGGTTGCTTGTTGTGTGTTCAAGGAGACGGAATGATTTTGTCGTGGAGAAAGTATATATACTTGAAGGAGAAGGAGGAAATCAGAGTAATGCGAAAATTTATCCGATCCTGCAGACCCATTCGGATTTGTTATGGCACACAGTTTGTAATTGGCCGTGTTTGCATTATCAATTTTATTAGGGGTGTTGTTCGCGGCACGTTTAGAGCTCTTGCGTTACAGCATACATACGTAAAATAACTATGTATAGTTTTTGTAAACTTTACGAGGTGATCATAATATTAACTTATTTTATTATATAATATAAATAAATAATTAATTAGGACTAATAATTAACAATATTGTTTGTTCAGTTTTTTTCACCGCTGTACTAGATTTCAAAAAAAATATATTCTATATATTGCATTGTAGTTGGTGATATTTTGCCTACCTGTTTCAATTGATTTTGTTTATCTTCTGTGCTCGTTATTTGCGTTTATTACTATGCAAAGTAAGTAATTTAAAGTAAATTAAATTAAAAATACAAATACACAAAGGCTTTGTGCATACTTTACGCACAAAACTGCATCAAGTTGGGACTGGATGCGTGTTTGGGTTAATTAAAGACTCATGCATTTTCCCTGCAAAATTGATTTATAGGTCACGGCTTTAAAATAAACATTAATCTAGTATCCATGTAAGTGGCAGATGCAATTGAACCTTATATTCTCAGCTGATAGTAGTGTGAAAAGTGAAAACATATAGAAAAAGCGACACAAAAAATAATTGAACATTGAATTCTTGAAACCAATTTGCAAGTATGTGTAGAATGTGATTTCAAAATAAAGAAGGTCAACTTAAAAGCATTACAGCGTTTTAAAATAATTTTATTCCAATATTCATCAAAATGAATACTTTCGTCAGATGTTGATACGCAAAGTATATAAAAATGATGATAATGATGAAAGTTAAATATGGAAAACGATGAAAGTAAAAAAAAGCTTTGAATAAACTTTTCAGAATGAAAATATACTTTCTCTGCAGGCGCCGGAAAAAGACGAAATCACAATTTTAAGTTGAATTCAAATTTCAAGTTATCTAGCGGACTACGTGCACGGTACAAAATTCAGATTCATGAACCGTCACTGAACATTTTTTCATGCTTAACATTTAACAAAATAGCATTACAAAGTTAGGTACTAATGTGGTAAAGGAAACCAGACAAGCCAGGTGATACTTAAACAAAGTGTAAGCACTTATCTACTGTGTTGAAGAGTTTTAAAATTCACTGCTGTCTACTAGAGAACAATATCCATGGATAGATACTACTTTAACTCTCCGTGTGTAATAGAATAATATCGATCCGAACAAATCAATATACCTGAAAAAATATATATGCTCATTTCCAAAGTGGCACGTAGTATCATTCTAACCTTGTACTTGTTATTAAAAATTTTAAACACCTGTTTCTGCTTCAAAATGGGGATTAAAACCTTTGAAATTAAATTGTCAACGCCGACGGATCATGTGTACCATCCAGGTGATACTATTCAAGGACACGTTACATTTGCTAAAGATTCTCCAGAAAAGGATGCGAGTGAAGGTAAACACCTATTAAAAATAATATAATTTTTGAAAACGCTTAGAAATTCATCAAATTTCAGATATCACACTAACTCTCTACGGTCAAGGATTTGCTCAATGGACAGAAAGAGCTGGCGACTCTTCAGTAACGTATACCGGCGAGGACAAACTTTTTACTGTCGCTTGTACCATGCCTACTGCTTCTCATCAAACTGAATATCCCTTTCTAATGCAAATTCCTGACATTCCTGCACTTCCCTGGACAATAAATACGTCTTATGGACACATAAAGTATGGCATTCTTGCCACTATAAAAAGACCATGGTATTATATTGGCAAGAAAAAGGCTAAACTTGAGTTTCGACTTCAATCAGAAATTCATCCTAGTCTAGTTGCAAAGTCAAAGGATCAGCGATACTTTAGCGAAATAAACGCAAGTGGAAGCGCCACCTCAAAGACAAACTCGTGCTGTTTTCCATTATGCTGTTGGTACTACTTTGGAACCGAAAAGGTTGAGATTAGTTTGAGAACAGAGCGTTTATGGGTCTGCCCTGGAGATAATCTTGAATTCACATTGGAAGTTGATAACAACTGTTCTGAAAGGGAAGTGAAAAGTATCAAAGTAGATCTTGTTGGGGTAAGATAAATACCAAAGAATTGCGTGACACAATATGCATATTATAGCGGAGATGATATTTATCATTTGAATAATCTGAAGAATGTAGTCCACATATCGGACGGTGGAAGGAGCAAAGGGGAAACACATGTTTTATGGGAGGAACTTTTTCCGGTTCAGGTTGGATCTGGTCTTGCAGAAAAGAGACAGGGCAAAGCGCAAGTTGCCTCAGATCTTTTTCCAACGCACGTTGAATGCAAAGTGATTCGGATGACGTACAAATTAAGGGTAAGCTTTAGCAGATACTTCTTTTTAGACTTTGTGACTATGAATTATATCCATTGGGCAAATTATTCAGACATGACAATTTTTTTCAGGCTCGCTTGCAAGTGAATGGGTTTCGATGTTGTGACATGAATTCAATGGCGGAGGTTGATGTTGTGATTGGATCAAATCCTGTGCCATCTACGATTTTCTAATAAAGACCAATGTTTGATTTTTACTGGTAGAAATTAAATTAGCAATAACGCTTATAACAGAAGCTAATAATGTAGTAGTAATTTTAATGTATTTAACCCTCGAGGGTACTGGTGTAGCTGAGAGGTTGTGAATATTCCAATTTCTAACGAGAAGCTACAAAAGGCGTAATTAAACATCTAGCGTTACTTGTTAAAACAGACATTATCATCTTTAAGAAGAATGTACCATAAATTAAAACAAATGTTGCTTGTTATTTACGTAATGACAATTATTGAAATTTAAATTCATTATTTTAAAGTCGTGAGATCGTCGTGTTGACCGTTGACCGTGATCCTCGGCAGGAACAAGGAGCTGTAATATTTAACGTTAATTTAGTTAAAAATTTTGTAACGGAATTTATGAGACAAGCATTTTTTTACTGCAGAGTACGTATATATTTATTGTAACGGTTGTAGGCAACAAAAACTGGTTGATGCATTGTATGTATTTAGCTTATATGATCTTTCCTCATGGTGTTTGGTGGACTATAGTGGTAACCAAGATGCTATTGATGTCCATATTAAGATACAATATGCAAAGTGTGTACATGTTGCCTTACATAAACAATAGCAATCCTTCAACAATGAGCCAAACAACAACTAATGTTCAGTTTGCACTCAAACATTTGATAACGTTATCAATATTTTTAAACAGACTTTTGGACTGTTGGAAATTCCAGTTATTAGCATGAATAATATGTATGAATGAATATCTGTCGGTATGAGGACTGATGTTGTGACGTAAGCAGATGGAAGTACTGTAGTCATTCTATCAGACGAACCAACCTTTATTCGATCTAATATATGCACTGCATGGTGTTAAAAATTTCAGAAAAAAAGCTTTAAAAGTCATTTTTGGGCTCCTGGCATGCGATTGCAAAATATTTGCAATCGCATTGAAATATATGCGATAAATAATGAATAGATTGGCATTCTGAAATGCCCACCACTATCAGTTTTGAATCGCCTATTAAATCCAAAACAATGTTGTTGAACATAACTAAAAGTTAAATCGAAATTTTATTTGTTCATTTATACAACATTAAACTTAATTTATTGTCCTCTTTTCCCAACATTGATTGGATTTCACCATTAAGATTTATATCTTGCAAATATATATTCAATTTCGAAAACTTTATTTGAGATGGCTATTGTATGAAGATGGCTGACGAACTCATTACATTTCACACGCAACCACGAGCCGATACTTGACAAACAAATGTGTAATATTATCTATTGGTAATGTAGCATTATGGTTTACGATGGAATATAATCTTAATATTTCTCTTCATACGTATCCAGTCACACCCTGAATACACTTCACCATTTTCGCCTATAAAAGCGCTATAAAACGTTTTTCTCTGAAAATTTCACAAAATTGTTTTATAAAAAACCGGATTGAACACGTATGATTTATTCTAAAACAAGATATTTCTGCGTACCAGACCTTCACCAGATGCTGATAAATTTACTTCGATTTCGTAACTCTGAGTTTCCAAAAGCGATAGAGTACGGAAACCTAATTCTTATACGGAACTAAAAATATTGTAATATTTTCAAAACAGCTTTTGATTCGAAATGGAGTTTAAAATACTCATGTTTACATTAACGACATTAATTTGCTCAGGTGGTATGAATAAAATGACAGCAAATAAACTACAAGTTCCACAGTTCCCACACAGCGATGAATTATTTCCTTCCAACCTCCCAGAATACTTGAACACTTTTGATCAATGTTCCGTTCACATAATAAACTTTCCAGGAGTAGACCTCTCAGAAGCTGTCAACGTCTCTCTTGTTCTAACGCGCTACTTCTCATTCAAGAATTCCTTTAAGCTGTACCCAACTGAGCTTCTGTCTGCAAACGAAACTGTTTTCAATGGATTCGATGGTAAAGACCATCGTCGTTATTTAGAATACACTGGAAATTACCTGTTTTGGCAATCGCCTTTTCGCAGTTGTGCAGTGCAATTGTATTTGTATCCACAGAGACTGAAACAGTTTCCCAACCACTACGACTTCAAGGGAAAACGGAATGCAATTCTAAAAGATCCCTTTTGGCTCTACATTCGATTGTTGGGTAACTTCAAGGAGGACGATTTGAGACGTGCTGTAGTCAAGCCACCGCTTTACAAAATACTAGTTTTAAGCCCAGAAAAGAATAAGGGTTATGAACAAACAAGCTTAATTAAAGAGGCATGGAAAAACAGCGCATGGATTTATGCGGAGACAGAAACCTTTCAGGCTCGTTACTTCATTTTGGAGACGTCATTGTACGGATTGTCAACTGCTGCAAGCAAAACAGCCACCTTTATTAACAAAGTATCTATGCATTGCTTATATTGTGATTTGTGCAACCCAGAACACTTTTCTGTTATTTTTCGCTGGCAAAATAGTGATAGCCTTGTCAAAACAACTGTGCTAACCAAGTCGTTCATTGATGCAAAATTAAAGGAAATGCAGGAAAATCGCATGAAGCCTACGTTTAAAATTTTGTCGTTTCCTTTAAAAAAGTACGGATTTGGTGGAGCTACCTCCCGGAAAAATGTTTTGCGTAAACTTCGTGGATATAGCTATTGGAACGTGCATGTGCTGGATGTTTTATTGCATCTACATATTATAAACGAAATATTACCCAGAAACACCAGCACCTACGTGACAAATACCGGCGTAACCAAGAAAGTCATTTCATGCAATAAACCTGTGAAAAATCGGTGGAATTTTCAGCCAAGATTTTCTAGAAGCTCTGCGTGGCACTATAGTAGCTTTAATGAAATATCCGTTATAATAGACCGTCAAATAATGAAGTTCGTAAGCTGTCACAAGAAAACTCCTTCCAAGATTGAGGTTCTCCAAAATCTGTTCGTTGTTTTCGACGTTTTCACTTGGACCGGAATATTTTTGTGTATCGTACTCAGTGTTGTGTGGATAACCAAAGTAGGCAAATTTGAAAGCGGTTTAAAACCCACGTCGAAATTAGGAAACCTGAAAGTGTCGCAAACTGCGTTTCACATTTTCACGGCAATGCTCGATCAGAGTGTTGACTTG
>JAHZMT010005003.1:0-16877 GCA_027743785.1 Sinhomidia bicolor
AACTACTTACTTCTTATTTGCATTTTATTACACCTACGTTATGTACGTGCTGCTTGTATAATGATGACGATGATTGATGACGAAAAGTAAAAAAATATATAAATATATCCGCCGTACATGATGTCTATAGTAATACATGTTGGTTTTTTGGTGGTGTGAATGGTGTGGTAAATGTGTATAGAAATTGTTTCCTCAACATAAAGTCCCTAACGTACTGTCGCTTTACTTGTATACTTTATCATCATCAACATGCAGATCACATATCGCCAATATTGTTGTGCTGGTTTGGTTACTGGGAATAATGATAATAAACAGACTTACAGATGTGTGGTGTGTGTCTGTTTCATCTAATATTGTGTAAGTAGAGTAAACTGGAGAGATAAATTGACTAAAGAGAGAGAGAGAAAAAAAGAGTGAATATATAGGTTAGGCTAGGACAGGGAATTGAACCGTCTCAGGTTTCAAAATACACTCAAACTTGTGTCTACGCACGCATATAATCATGTCGTCGTTTTGCTGCTTGGAAATAATAATAATAAAAAAAAGTTCCATTTGGCGAAAGTACATACATACATATAGTGGAAAACAAGCAGAGAAGAGAGATAAAGATGTGCTAAAAAGAGATATACGAGCGGGTTGTGATGATGTCAATGTAGCTATAGTACTTTTGTCGTGTAGTAAACTAACCAATGAATTTCGCAACGCTGACTAAAAACAAGTTTAGTGTGTTTGTAAAATTGGGAGATTGAGACTATCCTGATATGCCAAACTGCCTATATAGGTCCATGTCTTGCGTTCCCCCTATTCCATATACTTACAGCATGCCTGAAGCAGACTTTGTGACTTTTTTGTCGCAACAACTGCCTCCATTCCCTGCACAATGGCTTAAATGATGATTATGTGGAAAAGGAGAAGCAATTAAATTCTCCGACTTGCTCAATCCCATTTTGCATTGCAATACTAACATTGCCCCAGGAATATAACCATGGCAATGAATCGATCGAGGGAAAGCCACAAAGAAGAAAAAAAAGTATTATTAACAAAATCTTTTGAGGTTATAGACTCTTTTTTATTTATTCCTCTGAGATTAACTCGTGTCATTTATCCGTACAAATTGTATTATAAATTTAACTTTCATTATAATCAGGCGAGCACATGTTCACGATAAGTATAGTATATACCTAAATTTATATATACATGTATGTAACGTATCGTCTTCATCTGTAAACAATTATCTTTTTGCGTAACCAGCTTTTTATCATCTTATCCATCATCTAGTTCTGTCGTCATCAGGCTACTCCCCCAAGAAGCAGCAAGTCTTGTACTATGTATTAATGTATTGTTTCTTGGTCTGCTGCGGTGATTATCGCAATGCCCCATTATTTTTCGGATTTGTACCTTCTCTTTTGGCTGTATGCGTGCTGGCTGGCTGATGAATGTACTTGTGCCGCTGCTATTGCAACTGAGAAACGCAAATATATATAGCCTCCTTTTCACATACGAGTGTAATAAGTAGGTGGTGTTCATGCCTATAGCAGACAGTCACACTCACAGTTTGTCTTTGCACGCAGCAGTCACTTTACCACTGACGTAATGCAGCAGTGGCGGCGGTTCTTCTTTCCCGTGACCAATTTTTGATTATTATTGTGTAGTATTTGTGTTCGTCCACTGGAAAGTTTATTTTTGTCCCGGTTGATAAGGATATTATGATGATGATAATGATGGGAATGGTTGGGAAAGCAATAATTATAAGTGTTTGCATTCCATATTCCATTTGACAGACCAAAAAGATAGGAGTACACATGACATGAAAGACCAATGATTAGAATGAGGTATGTGTTGATGTCATCATGTTACGTGTGATTACATCCATGAAAATCTAAAAGCGTATGCATATGTTATATATTTTTAGGTGATTTCCCACGATAGGTAGTTTAGCAAAACGTGAAGCTTTTCGAGGGGCTTTTAGCTGAAATGGATGTTGATGTACACAAAAACGAGTTAATTGTATTTCAGACTAATACTTAACCCAAAAAATATAATGGTCACTGTATTTGCGTTGAAAAAATAAAAACGTGTGCTTTCTCTGAAGTGCTATATATATATATATGTGTGTAATTTAAAGACGGATGGACAAAAAGAAGGGTATTGTAGTACTGACTGTTTATGACGAATCACCAGCCGCATAAAGAACTAGGAAATAAAGCAATAGAAAACAGTTGAGTTTCTTTCGTGTTTACTTTACAATTTTGGTTTTGTGGGATACGCAACAAGCTCTGCACACTGGCATATTTTATGGTATAATGACCTAATGACTATTTCAATTAATTGCCTGTTCCCGTGTATGCTTTATAGCTTTTAAAAATATACAAAACGCAGCAATTATTACTACTGCCAACTATTTGGGCTGTGTCGAATAGAAATGCTGTAAAAACAAAAAAAATTTGGAAATTTAGGCATTAGTAAAAAATTATAAAATTATAGGTAATTATTAAAATGTACATTATAGCATTTTTTGAAAAGTATAAACTGACCAAGTGCATATGAATGAAAATATATGATTTTGGACTTGTTCCTCCAGTGCAGATAACACGTACTAAAACAATAAATAAATAAATGAGGCTTCTCTATCAAATAGTCCAATCATAAAACCCTTTTTGTGTTGTTTACCCACAATGGAATCTGCTCTCAGATAGATGTTCTTAGCAGTACACTAGGTGCACAGAATAGAGATAAGGTCAGAGGTCAAAACAATACGGGAGAAAGTAGGCTGCATGTTGAAGGACACAATACAAATGGAATTAGATTAACTGTAACTGCAGTGGTGGTGAAAGTACAGGGTTGTAAGCCCTCTGTCCCTCTTTCGTATATGTGTATTTGTACGTATAGATAAATATAGAAATATAGATACACAAATACAAGTGACACGTTTGTACTTGTGTCAAAAAAATGAGTATGTTCTTAGTATGCTATATGTAGCCAATCAACCCGTTTCACAATAATAATGTGAAATGTATTTATAGCTTATAGCACCTATACATACTACATTTTGTTGAGAGAAGGACATAATACGTCTCCAGCGCCTCTTGTCGTATACTTATCATTACGTAGTACATCTTGTCGCCTCCTTGTCGTTTATCATTCTTCTATTAAATTTATTTTTGTTCTATCCTTGTACACAAATCATGATAAACATACTCGGCTCAAAAAATGGAACATTATATTATGTTGCTGCTGTTTGCTTGTTCGGTTATAGGTATATTAGATTTTTTTTATTTCTCATTTTCTCACCTATTGCAGATTGCTTTTGTATGAAATAAAATAGCGAGCATTGGTCTAACACAGTTGAGTCGCCATGCATAAAAGCATTTTAATCATGCAATAACGATAAGCCTCATAAGCAAAGGAACCCCATACATACACCATTGATAAAATAATGAATAGTGCTGGTTACTAGTATGATTAAAGTTAGCAGGAATCTTAAAAAATTAAACCAAGACGAACTAACTTTATATTTCATAGTTATTTAAGATGCAACATTATTTTTGTAAATTTTTTATTACAAAACCGCATGTTCTTTTTTGTAACTACAACACTGTAGTATTGCCATGGGGAGTTTTGATACAGAATAAAAAAAAGCTATAAAGGATTGAATGCAGCATGTCATCAGTATTTAGAGAGAAAATAAAATACTGTACTGTTGAGTGTACTGTAATATACTTACGCTACTTGAGTCACACTGTGACTGTCTGATTTTTTACTTATCGGATTTACATCATTATGATGAGATGGCTGACAAGAAGAATAAATTGAAGTTTTGCAGTTAAATTTTTCCGTCTTTCTATTTCATTTTTCGTTGTCTATCCCAATTCCACTATATGTATATGTAAAATGGGATATGTATATATATTAAACTTCTTATATATTTTCTTATTCCACACAAATGCATACAATATAGTAGCATGGTCGTTTTTTATTTTAAAAATTCTCATTTATTTGATGCGTGCCGCTGCTTGCTTGTTCTGCAATCTAATGGCATCTCAAGCTCTGCATCCCACACACATTATAGCAGCATTCTATTTTCCTGTAAACTCCGCATTTCTTTTACCTCCTTATTTCGTTCTTTTTATCTTTGAAGCCGATTTTGAACAAAACTTTATTTATTCTTTCTATCTTTCTAACAATAAGTTTTAGAACTGCAAATAAAGGAGTAGTGACTGTTTTGTTGAAAGTGGTTAGTCAAACAATATAGTGGAGTACTTTCTCCTTAAAAATGTCCGTCTTTGCCATCATCGTCATCGTTTTTTCTACCTTGCGTTTCTTCTTTGTCTCTTCCTTCTACCTATGTACCTCGTGTCATCATTGCTATACTAATGCCAACAATAATAATAATTTTATTACGTCAATAATTTTTTCTGACATCTCATTTTTGTTCCTTTTCCCGTTTGTTTCAGGTATATAGACTTGCAAACATATACTATAAGAAAAAAAAATATATTTTTTTATCATCAGCAATTTCACGTGTAGGTGGATTTTTATTGTTTGGCTGTTTACCCTTTAGACTGGCAGCGTCGACGTACAGATTGAAAAAATAATACATTTCTTAATTTCTTCTTCACAAATCAACAACCAGTTGACATTTTTGTTGAAATTGTGTTGGTAGAAGGAAATGAGTAATTTTGCATATACGTCGTTGTTTCTTTGATTGTAATAGCTTCCACACATGCATGGATACACAAAAAAATTTATAGTCACCAGGAGAAACCTGTGGGAACCAAAGAGGTTATAAATAATAATTGAGAGGGAATACAAGAATGTTTGTGGAGAATATATTTTTTGAGTCTTAACATAAAAAAATTAAACTCTTGTTATGAACATGCTAATATTTCTAGTAACTACTGTTTCCAAAAAATAATAGTACTAGAAATAGTTTTTGTTGTTATTGGAGATATTATTATTATTAGTACGTTCGTAACAAACAAATATGTTTGGTTTCAACAATTCCAACACCTTCCTCTTCTTTAAGCCTCGATAGCTGAAAAAGCAGGAGCAATAGTAAAAGTACTTGCCGTTATATAAATAACCTATTACTCTGATAATATGATAGTATTAAACAGTGACGATGTTGATGATGGTGTAGTGATAAATACATTTACGCATATATATATATATATATATGTATATGATGACGATTTTAAAGAAACATTATATATCGCTGGTTTATCAATCCACCCTATCTGCGTAGTACTGAAAATTTTAACAGACTGACTGTTGCACTCCTCCTGTTCAGTCCCTGCGTGGCTTAAAACCGTACATGTATCTCTGTTGCTGCTGCTGTGGTGGTCATTGTACGTTGCTGCTATGTACATATACAAGAGAAAATTAAAGAAATTGCGTCATTACTTCAATATTCCATGACGTCCATCCTACCGTGTCATTTTCCAAGTTCAATTTTTAAAATTGTTTTTTTTTTCTCTCTCTCTATCTAAATTGCGCGTTCAAAGCAAAAATTATTATTATCAAGATTATTTAAACTACTTGTATAAATGAAGAAATAAGATGAGTCTTTGTGTGTTTCTCCATGTGTATTGCCAGCAAATGATTGGCATCTGACATTTCGAGACGAAGAAAAAACAAAAGTTGAATTATTAGAAATTGATGGATAAAATACCCAACTTTGTTATATAGCATTATTATGTGATGGCATGTAATATACAAAATGTAGTAGTTTATATACCTATTTGCTTTTTTCAAAATAAAATCTATTTCGTCACAACTGCCTATATAGAATGTCGTCATTGTCTTTGTTAGCCATCATCGTCGTCATCAAATGAAATTTGGAAAGAACTTATTGGAGCTCTGATGTGGCTGTAAGTTGCTAAAGGTGGACATTCCTTTTTACTGCTACCTGTACGAAAGAGGTGGAGTAAATATGATGATGATAAGTGTATGTATTATGCATGATGGTGATGCGATGTGATGATACCTATATACAACCTCTACCTACAGGACGGTTGGACGGACGTTGAGTATAAATATACTCTCACACAGTACACAAGCTCACTTAGGCTCTGTACATACATATTTGGTATAAAATGTGTGTGTGTACAAGTGGTGGGATCCTTGACGGTTGAATTATTAATGTGCAAAGTTGAAGAGAATTGAGCAAAATAAAAAGTGAAGCTGTTATTTTGGTATTTTTCTTCCCCTTCATATTATCCTTGTCATAACTCACCAGCAGCACACAGTAGCCAAGCCACAACCAAAACCACGTCAACGGGAAAGGGCTAATTATGCTGTGTTGCCACTATTTTTACTTCCGTCGTGTAAAGACTAAAAATAGACAAGGTACACTAAGCTGGTCAGATAAAATAAAAATAAAGTTTTGCACCTTTTGAAAATTTTTATTTGTGGTGTGGAGAAAGTAAGTACGTATTTGTGGTAAGGATAAAAAAGTACATTGTAATGACGTAATGATGTGTATGTATGTATATGTTATAGATTTTCAGCTTATTAACTTTTAATAACTTTAAGTACACTGAAATTTGAAAGGAGTGTTATTTTTAAAATTTCAAAAAGTTATTTTCACAGCAGTTTAGTAGTTGAAAATTGAAATGAATGAAGAAATACATAAATTGTTTTTAATTCTGTCCATCAGAAACTGTGACGCTCACAAGTTGTCAAACACATGTCTACTTCTGATCTATCTTTTCTTGGCTTGCTCTGTTGTGTAATGACACAGATATAAATATAGTAACAGCAAAACTGTCTCCTTTATCCAAAATGTTGGCTCCAAAAGTTTTAACGATGATCTGAAATGACATTTTCCGTTTTGGATTGACAACTGCGCATACTGAATTGTTGTCATATGTAGTTGTATGTATGTATAAGCATGTAAACGGATGTGTAGGTATATACACATAGAGTGGTGGTGGTGGTGGTTGGTAGTATAATACACCGGTCAGGCACGAACAAAGTCGTCATTATTCATTCATATCTTATTTCCAAAGTTTCTCATTGGAATTCACATGTCAGACTCAATTACGTCATTGTTTTCTCTATATGTATATAGGAAAATGAATGTAATATAATGTGCTGTTGGCAAAAAGGGGAAAAGTTGAACAAAAATTGAAAATTCTTTGTAAATGGCAAAAGGGCATACAAATTGCAAATAAAATTTTTAGCAATGTATTTTCACTATTTTACATCACTTTATTTTATTTGGCCATCAGTTGGGCAAGAAAAAAAGACAAATAATAGATAATTGTAAATAATAAGTAAACTCGATAGGGAATTATATAGAGCAAAGGTCACTCCAATACAACAGCAAATATATTTTCAAGTGGTATTTCTAATAACTGCCATGCTCCCACTGGCTATACAAAGAAAAAAGGACCAGAGAGTTTTTTTCTTTATTGTGTAAAATATATTTGTATTATTCACGTTATGAAAACTGAGAATTTGTTTGCTATACAGGAGGTTATATAGCTAACCCAACAAGTAAAAAAATCCATAGAAAATCATGGCTTCTCTTGCTGTTGTTGCTGTTATCTAACCTGAGGAAAAGGAAAAAGCACCGATGTGGATGCAAACATAATAACTGAAAAAACAAAACAAAAAAGGGTGAAAGAGATGTGATGAAACGTCTGTTTGCGAGGCAGAAAAAAATATATTTTTTTGGTTTATAACTACATGTTTGCCACAATTTCCAGCCTTTATGCGAAAACATTTATTTTTCAGTTGGTATGGTGGTAGAAAAAAATGAACATGGAGAAAGCTAGGAAACATCTCATCGAAATAAATTTGAGATGAACACGAAGGTAGACACACTACTGAAAGACAATGTTTGCACGGCACAAATACAGGGCAGATTTTTTTTGTTTGTTTTTCTTTTTTTTAACTTCCACAAAGGAACAAAGAATGTTTTTCAAAGAAAAGGAATTTTTATTCGACAGAGAGAGAGAGAGGATGTAGAGGAAGTCAGCCAGTTTTGGTTTAAGAGTTCACTGCTTTCTACCTGTTTTTATTCGTTTGGAAATTTTTTTGGTTTGTAAACAGGAAGAAACAAAAGTTAATAGAGAGTAAATAGGTGGAAAAGTTACACAGATGGAGAGGCAGCTTCATTTTTGGAATATTCTATTCAGTGATGTTTTTGGAGCAATACGAGCAACTGCTGATTGAAATTAAAATTATTCACAATGACTGATTTGCTACTTTTGGAAGAGTGTAGGTGTGTAGTAGTAGGTGAAGCAGTAGCATTAGTAAAAAAAACTTTTTATAACTTGTTTTTATCAATCAACAAGTTGCCAACTTTATCTAATTATAAGTATAACAACTTACTTTTTCCTATTTATTAACAAGCGAAAAAAAACACAATAGCAATGATGAAATGTTTTACCACAGAGTTGCAACTATCTACATTATTATGTGTAGTTTGCTAATTAAATTAAATTTTGTATGTTTTGATACTTGCAAAATTTTGCAAATCTCAAACAAAGCCCAAATGTGCGTAGGGGGATTTTTGAGATTATTTTGTATAGTTCATTTTGTACGTTGAAATAATTTATGTAGTTTATCTTGAGTTATAATAGAACGTAGCAAAATATTTTGGCCTGAAATGTTGATGGTTAAATTACGGTTGATGATGAGTGGTAAGTAAATTGCAAACATTTGAGACGAATTTGGGTCAGTGTTGCGTTACATTCCCCATGAGCCCATTATTTTATACGCATGCATAGTTACTCCTCAAAACCGTATGGTTATGTTGATTTAATATTCTCAAAAAAATATTTGCGACTGCAAGTATAAATATTATTAAAAAGTTGATTTATAACTTGGTATACACGGAAAGAGCAATGTTTCGATTTCGTAATAATGGATAATTTTTTAGAGTTATCTGTGTCCGACTTAAGTAATAATTTTCTTTATAATATACGTTATACAATACACACAAGGCCACAAAATTTACATGCAATTTGTCTCCACTCCAAATACAAATTTATTTAACGTGGGAATACTTATTTTTTTAGTGTAACAACGACAACATATTCTACCATTCTTATAATATTTTGTCAGTCTGAAAATAATTTTCTCAGTAACATGTGTGTAGACTTGCTGGAAAACCTGTTTTCAAAAATAGTTTTTTTGATTGAGTTGTTTAAAGTGCTTTCAATTTTAATAGACTTAAAAAATGTTTACACATGCTGTATCCTTTATAAAAGAGAAAAAAACCAATGATTTTCCCTATTTCTAAACCGGTGGTGTGTTTCGTGCAATTTGGTTCCTCCAAAATGTAGTAAATTCGTAAATAAAATACATTATATGGAACATAAATACCGTACTGTTGTGTAGTAATCAGGAACAAGAAATCTAATAAAAAAATGAGTAAATTTTTCTTCTACTTTTTTGGATTAAAAAGGGAAAAACGTCACAAAAAATAATAGGTCTAGTTCGTTCTCTTTCCCTCTCTGTTTTTTCTCCCAGTGTGGAAAAGAGAATTGTTGCTATTTTTAGAACTACAATTTCTGATTTTCTTATATGCATACTACCATTACGACCCCATCCCAGACATATATTTATATGAATGGTAAACATACATATGGGGCATTAAGAGTGTGCTGCTGCATAGTAATAATCGTCGTAAAAATCATAATAATAATAATGGAAATGCCACTTGACTGCATGGTTCTTTCATTTCTCCTTCTTTCTCTCTACGTAATACCAAAATACTTATACTGTTCAGCAGCAGCAGCAGCAGCACTCAAGACTTGTTGTGAATAGACTACATATAACTGTATTATTCCAAAAGCTTGTTTTTTCCAGTAAACGGAATGTCCTCTTTAACTATGCACATATATCATTCATGCATCCAGCATGAATGAAGGAAAAAGACCTTATCTCTGTGTAAACAGGAATAAAAAAACTGTAGCATTTTAGACAGGCTGGTCAGGCCCACTCTCCACTCTGCTATATAATAATATTATACATAGTTTATACCTACACGCATCCCTAAGTGTAGGTAGTATAAAATGCATATATTTACCAAGTTTTGGCACCAAACACCAAAAAAGAAAGAAAAAAAGACACTGCGACCACTTTTTTTTATTTCTGGACGGCCTTTTTGGATAAAAATAGCTTGAAGAAAATAATGTAATATATCTGCTGCTACTACTGCTACTATTGCCGCCGTCGCTGCTGCATGTGTGCAAATTATATAGATAGTCAGTCACACATACACAAAGTCAGCAGCAAAAGGCCTAAAGAAATGTTGTCGTTACAAAGTTAATTGCCTCTTCATATATAACACATAATACAACATATATAGTAAAAAAACTTCTAAATTCAGCTTGCCACTACCAATGTAACACACAAAAAAGCGGAATGGAACCCTGTATTTTCTCCTCGTTTCCTGTCATTATCCTATTAACTATTTTATATTTTTCCCTACTACATCCTCATTCATTTGCCATGTGAAGTTGAATTTATGCAAGGAGTTTTGTGCTTTTTTTTAAAAAAAAAGTAGAGAGAGAGAAAAAAAGGTAAAGTTTTGCTTTTATATATATATATATACGGAATCGTGTATGGTGACTTTCATCAACTGCCATACACACATCACACATGCATACATGTTTATATTGGTCCTTCAACTGGATGACGTCGTGGGGTTGCTGTCGTTCATTTTATGGCTGTGACTCCAACAAGAATATCCATGTCGGAAAAAATGAAACGTGTAATGCTAGAGCTACTACTACCAGCTTGTAGTAAACGCGGCACAGCCAGCAAAACCAAGTAATGTAATTTTTTCCAGCTTATTAACATTACTTTTTATCAAAGTTTTACTGAAAAAAAATAAATTAGGAAGCAAAAAAATATTCAATGGAGTTTTCGTGTGTTCATCATAGAATCATCATCACCATAGTGGTGTGTAATTTTTCAAACTGACGTGACGTAAACAGCACACAGAGAGGGAGAAAAAAAGGTCCAGTCCAAGTCCAGAGACGGCAAGTAAATATAGTTTCATTACTACTTTGCGTTTGGTAAATTGGCGGTAATTTCTACTGTCATAGAGGAGGATAGAAAACAGTAAAAAAAACAGCATGAAGAGGAACATATAAAAACAATATGATGTCAAGCGGTCATTAATTTTCAGTTTAAAAAAAATTACGTTATGTGTATATATACCATTGATTATATAAAATGTTATTTTTTTCCTGCAGTTTGTTTCATTTTAATTTTACATGTATACATTTAATAATGATAAAAAGTGGAAATATGTATGTGTGTGAGCATTAATAATAACTAGGGTGTATATAAATGTTTGCTGCATACAGTTTTTGATGATGATGATGACGATGATAAAGAAGCTTGCTGCTGCTGCTTGTTTTATAAATCCAGCTGGAGGTGATACTTTTTCCGTACTTGTCATTTCCACAAAAAGCAAAAAATAATTCTTATAAGTATGTAAGGCCAGACCACACATTGAGAGAGAATGAAAAGAGCAGGCGAGAGAGAGAGAGAGAGAATGGAATTCTTGGAATGTGTATTTAGCTTTTGGCAAAGTGAAACGAAACTTATCACTATATACTCCCCACCATTTCCCCGTCACTTGGTGTTATTCTACACTTTGATCTTGATCCCATATCTTCCTTTTCGCCACGCAAAAAAAGTGACATGCTTTTTTATATTTCTCTTGTGTTTTCCCCTATTTTGTCATATAAAAAAGTAAACAACAGGTGAAAGTTGATACTTTTCCGAAATAAGTGTGGCATTTGTGTTTTCTGATATTTGATATAGAAAAGCTGGCTACTTTTGCAGAAGGAAATATCACAGAGTTCATCATTTTGTGATGATGATGGTAGCACTACTCTCTACTCCCACCATCTCGCTCCTTCTTGTGTATATCTTGAGGCAATGATGATATTTCAAAAATAAGGCCAAAACATCAAGAGAAATTGGTAGAAATACATTAGCAAGAGTTTTTATACGGAACAAAACTATTACATATTTGTATTTTCAATATGGCAAACTCCGAGAAATGTTGGTTACACATTGAATTCAAACATTTTTCAAACAAACAAGATAAGTGAGGACAACGAAGACGACGGGCAGAGTTGACAATAGCGATATGATGATGGGATGTGAGTGACATGAATTTTTCGTTTTCTTTGCATCATCTACGCCAAGGAAGCTGGTATGACGGCATTATTTTCATCCATCCATCCTCATCAAAAATTTAAGGAAAACGTATGCGGATTACAGAGGAACGGATATGGGAAAAAGGGGTTCGCTTTACTAAACCCTCTGAGTTTCTGAGCTGAGGTCTGCAATTTGACGTGCTATTATTGTAACACGACCATCATGGTAAACTACACATGTACGTATTTCTGTGAAGACGAATGACAAAATAGGTGGGATTTGCTAGGATTTTCTCGTTTATTTGCTCAGCAAAACTATAGTCCCGTGCTACGGCAAGTCGTCATCGTCAGATTTGAAATATCTTCAGGTATTTTATGTTCTACTGCTGCTGCTGCTACTACTGCTACTACTATCTGTCATGCATTTTGTCTCGGTTGGAATTGCGATGCTGCTGCTTACAACTTGACACTTTGTCTGTAGGAAACTGTAGAAAATACGTGCTTTTCCCATCAGCTTTGTTTTGCAGGTTCACACGTCTTAAATGAAATATCCCAATTATGATTCATGTAGTGGTAGTAGTAGATCGTCATTATTAAAGGTTAAAACTTTTTGGATTATATTTTCATTTCTTCTTCTTCTACAATAGTAACTAAATAAACAGACTTTGGCAAAATGAAAAAAAAATTGCTTGTCAAAGCAAAAATTCCAAAAATAGAATAAAATTACGGCAATTCAAACCTATACTACTACATATCAAATAAAACATTTATTTTTCTTATCTTGTACATAAAATTATTTCAGCCATTTCCTCCGTTTGATTTTTATTTTTTATATCCGCTTAAAAGGTACAAAAATGACTAACAAAAAATCTTTTTTTTAATACCACACTCCATAAAAAGCTTTTTTAATGCTTTGCTGGAGTCAACCTAGTAATATTGTTGCCCATGCAAAAAATCTATAAAGTGTCTGAAAAGAAAATGTGCCAAAGTGTGAATTGCTGCTGTCTTTTATGGTGGTATTCACAAAAAAGGTTAATTCGGCTTTCTTTGAGTTTTTCTTCTTAATCAAATAAACGTTCGAGTGGTAGTAGTAGTAGCAGCAGCAGCATATTTTATTATAACCTGGTTCCTGGTTGTTATCTTCACATAGAGAAACTCGCCTGTAACTAAAAAAAAGTATTACGTGAATGGTGATCGTGGTTTGATAAGACATGGTATAGTGCGTGTCTTTCTCCTTTTTATTCACAGACTTATTTTACTCATTCATTGCGTGTTTTATGTACGTCACGCGTATACTTATTTTTGGGTGGATATAAGTGTATATTGAACTTGTGATGGTGGTGGTGAGAAAGAATATTGTGAAAGAATGTGAACATCACGATAAAAACAATTCAAGCAGTATACTACATGGCTACAAATAAAGTGAAAGAAAATTGTAACATGTTCATACTACGTAAGGGTTTTTTATTAGAAAAGATAAAAAATCACGGGATGACCAGTCTGTGGCACATATACACATATCTTACGTAAAAAAAAATTTGATATGGGAAAGCTCATATTTTATAAATGCATATATGCATTTTTAAATAACAATCAAACTACCGCTCTCAAGCATGATAATAATAATAGTAACAGTATTCACAAAATATATAGCAAGCGAATAAATGAAGGGAAAGCACAAGGAGAGCAATAATATGTGTCCCAATGGTAATGAAAGCTGACGGGAGAAAGGAAAAAATCTTCTTTTTTAATGTTGTGGTGAAATATCGGTGTCATGTGTACAGAAAAGCATAGCCACAAAAACTGTACCCGGTCTTTATACTTGTTTTAAGCCGTTTTTCTTTCTTTCTTTTTTTTGCCGAGGCCATTCACAACAGTATGTATAGGCCTTTATTTATTTTTTCTACCTAGCTGGCTCTTTACAGACAGACACCAGAGAATGTCAAAGGATCACTTCCAGTGTACTACTACTACTGGTTGCTCTTCTCCACTTATTCCAAGTTTTCAACGTTTTCACAATAATAGCAACAGTATACATACATATAGTAAAGTGAAATGAAGTAAGTGGTAAAATAGTGGAAGAATAAAGAGAAAAAAGACTTCAAAGAAACAGGAACAACAGCACAGCAACTGTTTCTTCTTCTTCTTCTTCGTGGTCGCCGCACTTTGTTATTGTCATAACGTGCAGTTATGTTCCTTATGATGATGATGATGACGATGATGATGACGGCGAGGAGCCACTATGTATTATATTTTTGCCACTTTTTTGCTCAAAAAGCTGTATAAATGTACCATGTGGAGTTAACAGCATTTGTAACAAAATATAACTGAGAACCCATGTTCCTCTGTGTTGTTCACACACACATGAATATTATGTAAAAAGCAATTGGTATTATCGTTATTGTTTTTGTTGGGATGTTGTGCTTACTTACCTGAGCACTCTAAAAAAAGGTAGATTCTTGCGAGACTTTTGCATTGCATGACTATGCTTGGTTTTTTGAATTTTGTCTAGGTTGTAATAACAAGCATACTTACTACCTTGCGCATTAGTGTGCATTAGTGCATTGACGTAAGAAGAAGAGGCAAGGGACATTACTACGGAACTGGAGAAAGAGAGAGAGAAAGAGGGGGAAAGAAAGAAAGAACGAAAGAAATAGCAAGTATATAGTTTAGTTGTCCCACAGTAGTCGCAATTTTTGTTGTATTAATGTGTTGGGGAAAAAGGAAAGTTTTTTCTCGCTGGTTCGTTCCCTAGCTCGTAGTAAATAGTAATTACAAAGTAGGAAAAGCAAAGTCCCACAAAGACAACATGTTGTGTAGTACAAAAACACTACCTCCACCGCCACCAGAAAATGACACCATGCATTTCTTTAAAAAATAGAAAAAAACAACAAGATTACCTACTACTACATATACTGCAAGCAAACAAACTTGAGTGCTGGTTGGGATTAGTTTTTGTTATTTTTTTACTGTATCCAGATAATGTACAAGTCGTGTAGTTCAATTGTAAAAAAATCATGTTATGGCTGCGCAAATAGTGGTGTTTTTGTATAGCAATGGGGGTACTGCTAGAAGTTGGAGAAACTAGTAAATACTGTCCTTTTTTATCTTGAAATGATGTAAAAGTAATTGCTGCTTTGAAGTCTTATTGGATTAAGTACTGGCTGAAATGAGCTTCCTACATTACATTACATCCAGAGAGAGAGAGAGAGAGAGAGCGAGGAGGGATGATGTCTCGTAGAAAAAAATATGTACATGATGATGATGTAGAGGTGGAGTTTGAGTTGTTGGTGTTTCCCATTAATTTAATGTTACTTGCTGCTGCTACACTTCACTCTACAGATGTTCCGGGTTCTGCTTGAAGCTTGTTTTGTGGTTTAGAAATAGTGTGGTTGCTGCTGCTGTTGCTGTTTCGTATATATATGTATGTATATGGTATATAGTGTCACTGTCAGGGTGAAAGTTGTCGTCGAGAATTATTTTTTATAACATGGTAAATAAATACAACAACAGTAGCAGCAAGCAGCAGCAGTTTTTGCTACTGCTGTTATTATTATTATATCCTCATGCTGACATTGGCATTTGTGGTAATGCAAAAAAAAAAGTTTATTTTCGTCCAAATTGAGAAATGGTTGAATTACCGTATAATCGCTGTCATAAAAAAAGATGGATAACAGACACATACTATTTTTTATATATTTTTTTACCTTCAATGTTTTTCTTTTCCTTGCTGATGTTTTGCTATGATGATGATGATGATGACGAGGATAATGACCATAATATAGTACTATACGTTTCGTGTCATGACATGACATGGCATGTGACATGGTATCATGATTTTATGCTTACATAACAACATATATTTTTTTTCAAACCATTTTCTGTTCAATTTAGTAGTAGTTGTAGTTGGTGAGATTCATTCAATTTTCACTACAGTGCTGCCATATTCGTATAACCTTCCATTATTGGCATGATTTTCAAGGAAAAATAAAAACGATCCAATGCTGCCGCTGCTGCTACTTTCTCCATTAGTAGTAGTAGAAGAAGAAAATATACATTGGTAAATGTCAAAGTTTACAGGTCTTACTTCATCCTCCATGTTTTCATCATAATCATCATCATCGTGATGTGGATCATGCGAGGGAGGTAGATTAACTCTATCTATTTCTCGTTTTTTTCTTCTTTGTAGAAACGGAATAGAATATGACATTGTTGGTTACAATTTAGCGTTTATTTTTTTGCGGTTTCTCGTTCTTTCAGTGGTACGTGCGCTGTATCGTCATGCATCATTCATGTTACTATACTGAAACCAAGAGCGGCAACCGTGTGCTGCTTGCTTCCATACCCTTTTATTAGTGTATACACTCGTCTTTGTGGTACCTTTCAGTTTTTCCTCTCTTGTTTTTTCTCATACAAGTAGGTAGATAAATATATGGAAAGATGCATAGAAGAAAAAACTTCAAAAAGAAGTAAAAATAGGGAAAAATCGTACGGGAATGTGCTGAATTTTGTTGATGATTTGATAAGAGAAAAAAAAGTGAAACATGAGAGGAACAAGAAAATGTGTGAGAGGAGTAATTCACCTGAACTTTGCCATTTAAATGGATGGATACTTTGTGTGTTTTTTTTGTAAATTTGTATAACTGTAATCACCTCTACTTGTCATCGTCATCATGATTGTTGTGTGCCTGTAGATTAAGGTGGATATGCATGTATGTACACGTCCTTTATTTAGTATCCATC
>JAHZMT010005004.1:0-11464 GCA_027743785.1 Sinhomidia bicolor
AAGGTGTCAAAGGGTCAGTAACATCCTTTGTAAATGTGGTGATGGAATTAAAAAAATGCTGTAATCATGCCAGCCTAGTGAAACCAACGGATCAGGGCCAAGACACTATAACAAGGTCAAGTCGAAGTCAGAACCAGAATAATGTCAACTCCAGTCCAGAGAAACAGACGTTAGGCAACGAGGCACTTAACAAGAAAGCTCGAGGCAAGAAACGAAAGTACAAGAATGAAAGCGACGACTCGGATTATGAAGATGAGGATGGAAGACCATCGAAGAAAAGAGGAAGACCAAAAGGTCATGGAAAAGATGGTCTCAAAGGTTTTACCGATGCACAAGTCAGAAAGTTCCTCAAGAGCTTGAAAAAGTTCCCTTGTCCGTTGATGAGGATTGAGCTGATTTCACAAGATGCTGGTCTCACAGAGAAAAACATCTCAGACCTAAAGAAACTGGGGGAATTATTAATTAACGGCTGTAAATCTGCCATTGCGGAGCAGAAAGCAAATCCTCAAGCCAGTGCAAGTATTAAAGAGGATCTAGAAACTGCTATTGATGACGTTGCTGGAGAGGATGGTGACGCGAGAGCAAAGAAGCCACAAAAAATTCGAGAAAAGGGCCCAATTTATAAAGTTTGTGGCGTTAACGTTAATGCCAGAACCATGTCCATTGCTTTGGAAGAGCTGGAACCTCTTGCTGACTTAATGCCATTTGATGAAGGCCAAAGAAAGCAGTGGAAGTTTGATCTAAAGGCGAAGGCTGCTCAGTATGATGTTGAATGGGGAGTAGAAGAAGACACAAAACTACTACAAGGCGTTTGGGAGTTTGGAATGGGTGCTTACGACAAAATCCGAGAATCTGACCCAGTCCTCAAGGAGAAAATATTCCTGGAAGGCGACAAGAAGCCTACACTTAAACATGTCAGTCAAAGAGCAGATTACTTACTACGAGTTGTCAAGAAACATCAAATGATAATGAAAACGAAAGCACCCAAACCGGCGAAAGAAAGCAAGAAAAAGAAAGGAGGTAAAAATAAGAAAGACGAGAATGCCGAAAATACTAATCCCAATGCCAGTTCCGGGGGAAAGAAAGCCATTGGCGATGACACGGCCGTTGCTGCGGCAGATTCCACTGAGGGGAAAGAAAAAAAGAAAAGAGCCCCAAGAAAGAAAAAGGACAATGGTCCTATGCATTTTGCTGCCAAGGCAGAACCGACACCTGTGAACGTGCTGGGAGACCTTGACCCTGTAATTTTCAACGAATGCAAAGAAAAGATGAGACCAGTCAAGAAGGCTTTAAAGTCGTTGGACAACCCAGACCCAAATATGGACGAAAGGGAGCAGATTGAACATACGAAGCGATGCTTGATTCAAGTTGGAGATAGAATTCAAGAATGTATTACGACGTTTACGGATAAGGAGAAGATCAAAGAGTGGAAGAGGTGAATATTTCTGCTGTATATACCTATTATATATTGTATAAATATTGTATGTAATATTTCAGTAAAATATACATACAATAATTCGTATTTTATTGCATTATATTTCAGCAATCTTTGGTACTTTGTTTCCAAATTCACCGAGTACGATGCGCAGAAACTGCATCGAGTATACAAAAAGGCTGTAATGCACCGTGAAGCTGCTGCGGCTGAAAAGTCGGGAGGCAACTCCTCTGATAACAATAAACGCAGTAGCAAGGACAAAGAAAAGAAGCACAAGAAACATAAAAGAGATAAAAGTGACAAAGGAGACACCAGAAACTTTAATGAGAATTCAAATTCGTCCCTCGGAGGTGGTGACAGCTACACTACTTCAAATAATAACAAATCCAGTAACAAAAATTATCAAAGAGATAGTGGGAGGGGGAAACCAGTGTATAATAACAGTATAGCAGTAGAATATGATAGAAATTCCAATGACTCCTTCACTCCAACCTATGGTCAGTACAACCGAGCTAAACAATTTACAACACAAGCACAGACTATTCCGAACGGTCCAGCATCACACTACTCAAATCATCATGACGGTGCTGTGGTTTATCGAGAAAGGCAACGGGGTGGCGAACGGGCTCCTGGTGATCCAAGAGCGGAAAGGGCACCTGGTGATCCGAGAGACAGAGGTGGTTACAGTAAAAGTTATCATGCTTACGACGTTAGTGGAAGAGGTCATCCAAACCAAACCAGACAAGGGGGTGGCGGAGGTGGATGGAATAAAAATAGGTATGACAGAAATTAAATTAATTTTCGCTTCATTGTTCTAGATAAGGTTTGACTGTTTATTAAACATTTTTATTTTTTGTGCTTTTTGCAGTAGAGGCGGATGGGATTCTACTCATTACGGGGCCCAAAGAAGAGATGACCCATACTATAGTGGCGCGTCTATTCCCCGTGGGAGTTCCTCTACAATTGGGGCACCACCCCCTCCATCAATTGGAGGTTTAAGTCCTTATCAAGGCAGTAGTTCCAGTAGTACTGTAGGTGGACGAATAGCACCTCCCTTGTCAACTGCAGAACAATGGAGGAGAAGTGACCCTAAACGTAATTTTTACCCTACTCCCCCAACGTCTTCAGACAGTCGGGGAAAAAATTCAAATGTTAGCAGAAGACCAGATTACGACAACTATTAAACTTAGACAATTTTATTAGGTATAGTAGAATAGGTATTTAAAAATATTAATTTTCGTTGTCGTTTTGTGTATATAAAAATGTAAACAATAGATTAGAATAAAAATAGATTAAAAAGTTTAATTTACCGTGTTTTGCTACGGAAGGTTTCTTGGCGTTCTTCTAAGTTAAAATAGTATATAATGTAATTTATAAAAATGTATAGTTCCTCGCATGGTGTAACTTAAAAAATTAATCAAATATTAAACTTGTTTATAATAATTAAGCAATTCTACATGTAACTGAAATTGACGCGAATTACTTTGATGAAATCGATATTTTCATGTTCTGTCAATTTTGTATTGATTTAGGTCTACGTATTTACACACTGTAAACAATCGCATACGTCATAATAATATTAAAATTAATCAGACGTGTAGCGTAACGTTAACTTAATTTGTTCGCTCTTCTTTTGAAAACTAGGCAATTCAGTAAAATAAGCCAAATAAAGCTTCATTTACTTCCTCCATTTTACTTAAATTTTTCATCATTTGTACGTTCTATTTTTTAAATCATAATCTCACATAACAATAATACGTGAAAGCATCTTTTTCGCACAATCGCTTTTTGCACACTTTTTGATAAATTAAAATATGACGTTTGCAAATCCGTATAAAAATGAAAGTATGTAACTATTCTTCTTTCCATTGGTTGACATTAGGATGATGACACGTCATATATGTACGTACAAAAATTCTTCTAAATTGCAAAGCAATTTTAGGTGCAAAAATATTCTATTGGTAATTCTGTTATTGTTATTTACACAAAAATAATGCATTGAGATATCTACCATAAAACTTTGGGGCATGTTGCACAGTAGTGCTTTGAGTAACAAATCAAATAATAAAGCCCAGAAAACTTTTTTTCCGGCATATCCAGACTCCGCTGCTGGCTCTGCTATACGTTATATATGTTTTGTACATACTTCAATTTCATACCTCAAAACTAAAACTAAAACTTACTCATTTTGACACAATTTTGTTTGTTCGTGCTTTTGTGCAGGTGTCAATTTTGAAAAGAAAAAATACCAACTGGGTTAGTTAAATACTCAGTTTTTGTTATACGGAAAGACAACAGTTACGTTCTTTATTCATTGCACTTTGCAGCGTATTATTCTGTAGTTTTGTTGACTGACGGTTGGTTCGGTGTTCAAAATGGTTACTGCGGAATCAGTTAGTAAAAACGGTGGAGTAACAAACGACGGTACAAAGACGTTTACGGATGATGAGGCTGCTCTTTACGATAGACAGATTCGTTTATGGGGAGTGGATGCTCAAAAAAGGTAAATTTAGCCCAAAATGTTATACCTGCGTAGTAAGTTATATAAGGCGCTATAAAATGCAATGGAAATGGTTGCTGTTGCAGTTGTACTATAAACTTAATCATTTTAAAAAGAAAGTATTAGCCAACTTTAGTTTTACTGTTTCTTAAATTCCTAGGTTGAATGAGTCGAAAATTTTGATTATTGGACTTGGTGGGATCGGAGGTGAGGTGGCAAAAAATATTATTCTTGGAGGTGTCAAATCAGTGAAGCTGATGGATGATGCACTTGTCAGTGAATTGGACAGTTCAGCTCAGTTTCTAGTTTCACGAGAAGCTGTAGGACAGAATGTACGTAAAGATGTTTTTGTGTTATTTTCATGTAACGAAACATCCAAGAATTTACTCGCATTGTGTTTATAGAAAGTAATTAAAATTTCCTACTTTACTTTATAGAGAGCAACGGCTTCGTTGGAACGAGCTCAACTACTTAATCCCATGGTTGAAGTAACTGCAGACTCTAGCAAACCCGAAGATAAACCGGACGAGTTTTTCACAAGCTTTACAGTCATTTGTGTTACCAACTGCTCAAAAGCGCAGGCTTGTAGAATCAATCGAATTGCTCGACAACATGGAATCAGTTTTTTTGCTGCTGATATCTTTGGGTTTGTTAGCTTTATCTTTTCAGATCTTGGAGAGCACCACTACAAAAAGTAAGCATCACTTTAATTGACCTTTTATTTTGAGAGTTTTGGAAGCAGATTGTTCATGAAATGATTTGTAACAGAGAAATAGTTCCACTATCGACAAACAAGGACAAGCAGGACCTAGGAACTCCCAAAGTTGTTGACAAAGTAGCTCATTTCATTCCCTACCAAGATATTCTCAGCATTGATTGGAATCTTGAGGACTTTGCTGCACGTGTGAAGAAGACTAACCCTGGTGTATTTGCTGTTTATGGTATAAAAAAATATTAAATAAATAATAAATAAAAAAAAGTTTCAGCTGTGTATATTTTCGTTTTGTCATGATTTATTTAATTTAGTTCTTTTGGAGTTCTATGAGCGTAAAAAGCGTAAACCCAATCCTGCAAGTCGTGAGGAAGATCTAAAGGAATTACTAGCTATTCGTGATGAATACGTCGAAAATAATGGACTGTCAAAGGAAAAGTGCGATGATGATTTATTTGAGTAAGTTTTGTATAACCCAAAGATTTGTAAGAAATATTTCCTATATGTCTTTGTTACACCCAGTGCAATTTAATGCAATAATTATTTAGCAATGACAAATTTGACGAAAAGTACTTACAAGTCTTTATATTTACCTCCACAGAAATGTATACGGGGAGCTTGGACCAGTGTGCGCAATCACTGGAGGGCAACTCGCACAAGAGGTTGTAAAGGCCGTATCAAGGAAAGATGATCCTTTAGTTAATTTTTTTGTTTTTAATCCTGTTGCTGGAACAGCCTACGTAGAAAATTTTGTCTGAGTACAAGTGTAAATGAGAGAAAGGAGTGCTTTGGTAATTTTTATACTGTAACTTAACATTTTTCGATTTTAAATATTAAATGATTTTGAAAGTATGATAATCGTGTGCGAGTTTGAATAAAAATTAATGTAATTAAACGTTTAAAAGTTATTGGTAGCAGTTTATTTTGATTACTTTAATAAAATTTAAAAATAATGTCTCCCTTTGGCCCAAAACCTAATAAATAATACCATTTCCCGTTAGATACTTTATTAAAGCTGAATTTAAACTTGGTCTTTACGACTTTATGTCATTCTCTGATGACGGACTGAACCAGTCAGTAGCATAAACGGCGAGATCCAGCACATCGAAAAAGCAGTTGTATACTGCCCAGCATTCCTCTTTTGTATACTCTCCAGTTTGCGCTGCCAACTGATAATTGCTCATTGATTTCGCTTCTGACGTTCCTGGTGTGGGTGGTGGGCTACATTTAAAGTTCAAGTACAAAAATTTAATGTGCGTATTACACACTAGTAACATATAGACACAACATGTAGTTATTATTCTTACAAGAACATTTGAAATGGTAACGCAAATAATCCGTATTTCTTGGGATGCCTGTGAGCGTCACAAATAGTCTTTTTGAGACATTCCTCTGGATTCAACCCTATTCTGTTTTGCAGATCAGCTCCCATTAAATTAACTGTGTGCTCTGAGCTTTTCATCAAATTATTCAAAATATCTTGTTTACTCTCTTCTTTCATGCTTCTGCCATATACATTAAAGGGTCGTATTCCGGTAAATAATACTGGCACCGCAAAAACCAACATTGTGGTCAATAGAGCAAATAAACCGAAAATTGCTTGATTTGCCAAATCAACGGTACTTCCTTCTGCCGCTCTTTGTGGCAAAGTGAATGAAAACAAGGGTACTGTTAAAGCTACCGACGTGTTAAATAACCTCCTTTTGATAAACGGCTGGGTGGATGCTAAACTCATTTGTCGTAATGTTTCAAAAGCATCACTTCCCTCTGCATTTCTAGCACTCCCAGCACCACCTGCTTCAAGCACCGTAGGATTATTATATCCTTTGTAGGGATCATCATCAGTATCCAATCTGATAATACTGCGCGGAACTCTGCCACTGGATATAACATCATTGTCTTTTAATAATTCCGGTTCCAAAAATACTTCACTGGAAACAGGTCCAGGATTACAGAGAAGAAGAAGCAAAGCTCCGAGGAGTAAAATTAGCCAAAGTGAGTAGCTAATACAGGCAAAGAATATAGAAAAGGGGGTGGAAGTAGTGGTGATGGGAAAATCAAATAATTTTCTTCGAGGTTGTGATGCAGCCATTTTCCGTATTTAATAACTTGTTCGCTACAATATGCCAAAAAAGTTTGTTTTAATGTTCAATCAAATTTTTTTTTAAATTAAGCTCAGGGTAAATTTAATTTCGACTTTTGATCTATCCGTAGCCTTAATAAAAATACAGTTTCACTGTGCCCCAAAAGTTGCAAACCAAGTTTTATGATACAGGATACAACGTATCCTAAAAATACACAATAAAACGGGTGTTAACTTTGTAGAAAATATTTACGAATGACAGTGTTGCAATATTAAGCCAGTTACATCACAGGTTAAACGGTAATGATTATCATCATTATTATACAACGCTCTATTCCGGCAAAGAATCCCAGTTTCCATCAGTCATCAACTTCATCATCACATCAGCATAAAACAACGTTTAACTTTGAAAAAGTGGGGATGTGAATGAACGAAATATTACTTGTTGACGTGCTCTTGTCTTGTGCAAGTACAAGAATTGTCATCATTTACCACTACCTGATATCATTTTAACTACAAAGCCGATAATGTTAATACTTGATAGATACATAGCTGTTTATCCAGAAAATACCAGCGATGCAGTATGGTTTCGAATGGTTGGGGAGTATGTCTATCTTTGTTTGACATCCGAAAAATCACACTTACACCAACTAATTCACTAACAAAGTAAAGAACATAAACCATTTCTGCATTTCGTCGTATGGTGGTGAGTTGAATTTTATATGTGTGCTCAGTTAGTGGTAGCTTCATGAATAATTAATTAGATACCACACACTACATGCGTTTCCGTATCATAAAATTAAACCAGGTGCTAATGACTGTGTAAATTTTCAACACTCAAAGTAACGGGATTGAGCTTACATTTACAATGTGACAGAAAAAAATTATTTGGTATGATTTTATTTGAGCATTCGCATTGTATACAAAAAAATAAATATGCATTTAATTAAGAACAGAAGCCATTTTTATTTTTCTTGTTGGCTGAATGAACTCACTTTGGCGGATGATGATACTGATACCAGTCTACAAGATACCGTCCGAGGTCAAGCACGTCAAAGAAACAATTGTACTTTTTGCCACATTTTGTTTTTGTAAATTTCCCAACATATGCAGCTTTCTGGAATGGTGATACTGATGCTCGGGATGCTTTGTTTGTGTCCTTTGGTGCAGGTCTATAAAATAAAGAGGAAAATTCGTCAGATTTATTATCAATTTACTTAGCCTACAATCCAAAATAATCTTTAAAATTAACTTTCAATGTAAAAAAAAGTTTAAATTCATTTATAACTTACGGATAAAAGATTTGAAATGGTAAACTCATTAGCCCATACTCTTTGTTTTTCGGGGAACGATGCGCCTCGCATATAGTTTTTTGCAGGCATTTTTCAGGCTCTAGTCCAATTTGCTTGTGAACTCCATTTCTAATAAGTTTTGCAAGGGGTTCGGTTTTTAAAATAGTGGCAAGAATTCCATCATCTTCACCTGCACCATTGTTACTTCTTGCGTTTGGATCAAATCTCTGCCCAGTTAGTAGTACCGGTAGTGCAAATATGAGTATTGACGTGAGAAATCCAAACATACCAAAAATCACTTGATTTGCTAATTTCACAACATCACTTTCAGTATCCGTGGTAGAAGGCAATTGGAAGGAGAACAGAGAGGAAGTTAATGCAATTGAAGTGTTGTACAAAGCTTTCCCACCAAACATTCCATGTGTCACGTCTTTAGTAAATGTGCGCAAACTTTCATAACCATCGTCTGGCTGAGGATTGTCGAAAATTTTCATAATTGTGGGCATATCTTTAGAAGGTGGTGATATTAGATGGACGTTTTCCAACAAAGAAAATAGAAGAATTGAAATTGCCTGCAACGCTGGATATTTTCCAATACCGTTACAAAATAGTTTTTGCATTTTGATTACACTTGAAACGATAACTTACTATAAAATAAATATTTGCAAAAAAAAACTAAAAATTATTTCAAATTCACAGCGTAGAATTTTCTTTGTCAAAAGTATTCTCGATATATTCTGAGATCACTAGCACTTACGAAAACGTGAGTTTCTACAAAGTATGGTAGCTACTAAAGTCTGCTTTTGATTTTCATTTTACTAAAGGTTTCGCTCCTGCTTGCCACCTCAGTTTTTTGAAAGTAACAGACCTCATGAAGGTCTTGCAAATAAAAGCAGAGGCAAAAAAATGTATTCATTTTATGACCATTTTGACCTTATTTTCCGTTGACATTGCACTTGTGTACAGTGTACAGTGGTGAAATGGAAAGCATTTTTACTCGCTGTAAATATTGCATTCTGTAGGCACTTTGGATAGGAAGTGCTGTACCTTTTCCTCATTGACTTACTGAATTCACTTAAAATAGTAACTGATTGTACTCAACCGACGTTTTCGAAATTTTTAATTAATTTTAATGCATGCCTATAAATTATGCAAAGAAGAATTTAGGCTTCTTATATACCTAATAGCGATCGGCAGTTTATAAGAAAAAGGTGATGCATGACAAATTAAAATCTTTATTGATTAGTGCTTCAGCGCAATTGTTATTTTCATCAAAAATCAGCGCATAGTCGGATAAAGAAATACGTATATTTTTGAACTTGAAAATGTATAGGTGCTTAGGTTATCTATGTTTTGATATTTTAAGGATGTCGTAATAAAATTTACATGAAATATTCTTTTGCATTTTAAAACATTTTTTGCACATAACAAATTTTAGCCAAAATAGTGTCCAGTATTTTTTAAGATGTTGTAAAAATTTATTTGTTTTAATTAATTTTATTTTAATAAATTTTTGTTCCATCAACATTATCTAGAACTAACTATGACCGTTAGAGGTCAAACTTTTCATTGGAAAAGTAATAATTGAAATAAATAAATACATTTTACAATAAATTAGATAAATTAAAGTTTAAAACTACATTATGCCGGGCTCATCTGTAAAACATTTTTTCATTTAAGTGATTATCAGAATTTGCAGAGTAATAGTTAGAGCTATTTTCTGCTTCATCGTCTTTTGCCCTTTTCCTGGATCTTTTGTACACGGAAAGACAGTAGTTGGCAAGGTCCAGTACGTCAAACATGCATTCATACTTTTTCCGACAGTCCGTCTTTGTAAATTTTCCATCTCGTGCAGCAAGTTCGTAAATACTTTTGATCCCTGTGTTACTGGTGGTATTATCAGCCTTGAAAAAGTACTGGAATGGCCATGTTAGTAGTCCATATTTTTTATTTTGCGGTGATCGATACGCCTCACAAACCGTTTTCTGAAGACATTGCATAGGATCTATTCCAATTTGATTGCCGATGTTTAGCCCCACCAAATTTACAAGATGTCCCGGATGAATCAAATGCTGGAGAGAGACTTTACTACTTTCTAAACTTCTCGCTCCAGGAATTTGACCATTAAATAAAATAGGAATTGCAAAGCTAATGATGGTAATGACAGCGGCAAAAAATCCATAAAGAGCCTGAAAGATTAAAAAGCGGAATATTTATATATGGTATTTATATTTGCTGTAGAATGGCTTCTTTTTTTGTACTCTCTGGAATTTACTTGATTGCCTAAGAACAATGGATCCCCATGACTTGCGACGGGTAGCAAAAAGGTGAACAGGGGAATTGTTATCGCCCATGACGTATTGTGTAAGGAACGGTGATAAGCAACAAACACTGGCTTTGGAAGGTTTGACAAGGAAATGTCTGGTTTGAAGTCTCGTGACGAAGTATTTTGCGATGTGTAGGTATTGTGCTGGCTATAATCATTGTAGTAATTTTCTGAATCACTTTGCAGCAATGATGGTGGTTGCTGCTGGGTTGATTTCTTATCGCTGAAACAGTGACTACATTGCAGCAGACACAAAACTATGAGGAAGCAGGTGGAGGTTGAGTATTTTAAAAGGAAATAAAATGGACTGCCTGTAGAAATGAAAAACAAATAAAACTTAAATTGTGTGAAAATTGTCACTTTTTATTTGCAAGCTAATGCAAGTAATCGCACTTTACCGTTCATTTTGGTGGTATATATTTTTACAAAAACAAACAAAAGATTGAAGACATTCGAGTATTTTTTTACTGAAACTTGAGCAAACAAAATGTGAAAAAAGTTTGTAAATTGTTGGGATTCTATTCAAATGGCTTCATGAAAGGATTTGCTAAAAAGATGGAATGGAGTAGAGGTATGAACTCCGTTCACTTGATTGTTTTAAAGTGACAAGTGTTTACTAATGTCATGAGTGAAAATGAGTAGAAAAGTGACCTACCCCATCATTCGTCGCAGATACTAAATATAGGTACAATTTCATTGCCAACATGACAAGTGGCGGCGTTTTGTCGTGTTTCGCACAAAAGCGTTGCAGGAAACAAACAAAGTCTGCACTTCTTGAGAGAGCATATGTATAGCTTTTTTCAATGCTTGTATTAATATTTCATTAAATCGTTAACTTTTCCCAATTTATCATAACACAAAACTATGAACTTTAGTAAGCAACAAATACATTGAAATATCCGCCTTCTTTGGTGGCATCTCATTGTTGAGCTTTCTAATTTGTGTAGCTAACCCAGTTATGACAGTTATGGCTGTTCATTGCAGCAATGTGAGTAATATGACAAGTGCGCAAGTGATATTTTGTAAGAAAAACATGGAAAGTAGCTCAGCTAATTTGGTCAGTAGTTAATTTTTATTGGTACTCATTTAAATTTGATTTAAATAAATAAATAGATT